>JAGKTI010003559.1:28010-56695 GCA_018397915.1 Birgus latro
GATCTTGAATTTGGCTCTCTTTTGTATTGTTGTTACTTTTTCTTGGAAGGAACAGTATGCGGGCCCTGGCCTTTGGTTCCTTCTTCCTTGCATAAAAAAAAAAAATAGAGCATCACTACACTGAATGAGTGGATGATGGGTGCCCTCACCAACCATGTGCAATACTATCAATAATAATAAATTATTATTATTTTTATCATTATTGAAATGGTTATGATTATTATTATAAGAACAACAGAGATAGCCTACTACTACTGGTACTACTGCTACTACTATTACTACTACTACTGCTGCTGCTGCTGCTGGTGCTGGTATTACTACTACTTAATAATAACAATCATCATCACCATCATCATCCAGACCTGTTTTTCTAAGTGTGTTGTGGGGTAGGGTCCAGAGAGCAGAGTATAACGTGATAAAAGTAAAATTAACAACACTCCCCGTCATCTGTGAGCCAGGTAGACCAATAATACTGTTGGATGAAAGTTTGACTCATTATGTATCCATCCTGGACGATTCCCAGTGCTGGTTGAGTGACATGTGAACTCAACTTGTGACACTAAACAACTTTCATTAATAACTTTTCCTTCTACAATCAATACTTCTGAGATTTGAGTTTTTGACAGACACACACATATACATTTTGTACAAAAATAATGACCATTGACTTCGTTTGCCTGGCTTAATAACAAAGTCTGCCCGTTAAACAGGTCACACTCAATCATTCGCCATTCACGTCGTCAAAATCGTAGCCCCTCCCCCACACGTACACGCTTCACATTACGTATCAGATGGAATCAGTCCGACGGCTATCACACCACCGGGAAAAAAAAAAAAACATTGGTGTCAATCCCCTGTCAAATAATCCCCAGTACAAAATTATTACAATCAGCTCGATTCACTTCTCAGTTTCCTAACCTCATCATCTTTTCTCTAACACTCATTTACCATATCTATCCACCTGCTTGGTCTATCACACCTCCACCTGCCTTGAAGCTCGCCCAGCTACACCCTTTGTCACTACCCTATTTACACAGCTACACACAGTCATACTTTGCTGGTAAGAACAGTCAGTGTGCTCGATATTAGCAGGCCTGGTTAATGAATTATCAGTTAATTGAAGTTATACCGTACCTGGTAGCCTCCATGTCAGTATATAATATGGATGAATAATAAGAATGTGTTTGAAAAATATGACAAGCAGATTGTAATGTTATCACTAATCTGCATGATACTGTTACCATGTTGGATGATAAGTATATAGCCAGTAAATGAACCCCTGGTGGTCAAGTGGGTTAAGTCGCTCCAACCAGATGCAGCCCATTAAGGGTTACAGTCCACAATGAGATCGAAACTAATCACAGTGACCCTCAATATCTAGATTAATGACCTAGCTCTGGGCCCCAAAACCCCTGTTTTCACAGGCAATAAAGATTCGATGATGGACGGATAAGTACTTCCCCAGGATTTATTAAGACTACAATCCCTGTAAACCTGGATACTCTAGTGTAACACCCTAATGCTCTGTTTGCTGATGAGACTGATATTATATTTTAATTACAGTATCATAAGAGTATCAGTAATATTATGTGAATAAGCGTCATCTGTGCGTTTGTGTTTCTGTCTACATTTGACCCCCTCTGATTTCGACGTGCCACATAATCAAAAGACGCGTAGTGACGAGCTAACAACGATGGTGTAAATTATAATTCCTTGCCATCAGTTGTGCGCGAGCCACGCGTACTTCTATGGCCGATTGTTCATCAGACATTGGGAACCTTTTACAGGTCATACCTCTGGATGGACTGCGCTGAAATTTTGCGTGGGCATGCCCGGTGTGTCAGAGCAGGTCTATGTCAGGTTTGGCGCTAGTGCTTCTCTCGGGGCCCGCGTTACAGGTAGTATTGTTTAACTCATCCCCATTTTTAAGGTTAGTCTTCGAGCACGCCATGCACATTGATTGCAGTATCCGTATTGAGGTGAACGAATGAAAAAAAGCTGCTGGTTGCTATGGCATCTCGGAACCACTCTATTACATTGGCCAAACAAACACACCGATTGGTAAATGGAAGCCATTCATCTTGGTTCATTCTTAACTACTTGAGAATAAAAAGGTTCTTTTAACTTCTGGGATAAGAATAGTGTTATCAGCGAAAGCGCAACGCGCACAGCGTATCGAGATGAATGAGGAACCGAGCTGCCGGGTGCTACGGCAACTCTTATCCACTAGACCATATTGACCAAAGAATCACACCAATATCAGAGCTATAAAGGAAGCCATCCTCCTTTGTGATAACTGTTTAAGAGTTAGCATCGAGAGCGAGGTCCGGGTGCCCTCGTCAGGATAAAGCGCTTAGCGGCCCAATATGGTCGCTAAGCGCTTGTTGTTTCCATTCAGGTACAAACGAACATTAACCCTACCAGTCCGAGGTGATCTTCCCACATGTGAATTAAAACAAAAATAGCCAGTGCAGAGTAAGGGAAGAATGAATCACACTGTCAGAAAGAGGGGGGTGGAGGAGGGGGAGTAGAATAAGGCGAAAGAAAATCACGCGTTGACGAGAGTGAGAGAGAGAGAGACTGCTTCCAACCACCTCATATATAATGGGGGATTCTCATTCTGAAGAGGTTAAAGAATCAAATGCAGCCCTGAGGTGCGTATACGTTTCGGCGGTGACATTCCTCACCGATGCCTCTGTGGGTGGGAGAGGTGGCCGCGAAACAGGGTGAGCCGGGGTGTGTGTGTGTGTGTGTGTGTGTAAGATTTGCCACTAAGAGTGACACGGGCTCAGGGTGGAGAGCCCGTCAGAGAAATGAGCTTCAAATATAAGGGGGCGCCCTCTGCATGGCGACAGAGGACGCTGGCGTCGTAGAAAGGGGGAAGACAGGGCCTGGGGAATGCCCAGCACACACGCCCTGTCTTCTGCTGGCTTAGTGGTGGTGTGTGTCCTGAGCCGGGGTGATGATGATGATGATGATGATGAGATTCGCCACACGGGTGTGGCACTGGCTCAGGGTGGAGAGCGAGCCGGGGTTCTGGGAAGTGATTAAATAGCAGCGTGAGGGTTACCATCAGCCGCCATACACACCTACAACACAGTATTTACGTGTTATTAGTTAATATATATGTCTGCGTGTGTGTGTGTGTGTGTCAGAGAGATGGGGTGCGTGAAAATAAATAATACAAATGGAGAGAAAGAGAGAGAGACGGGGAGTTACAAGGAGTTACAAAGAGTAGCTCAAAAGGTCTTACGACCTATACCAAAGAGATATAAATGGAATACGTTTCTACTCTACTAGTGTGAGAAAAGTATGGTGAAGTTAAGGGCTCTCCTGACACACCTCTCCCACCCACAGAATGGGCATGGAAAAAGAAGTGCACCAAACCAGGGGGAAAGAGGACAGGGCTAAATTGCTAAATGTATCATGGTGGTAACGCTTCACGTCAAGCTTCCTTCCGTGATTCATCGTCAAGCTCTTGCTTAAAGTAAATATGTGCTGGTGGTCAGTGTTGTCAAATCCACGAAGAATTTTGAAAACCTCAGTGCAAACACGTAGTCTCTAACGAAAAGAGGCCCAGTATCTGCAGCCTCCTGTGGTATCTCACGTGCATAATGGAGCTGTTCCTCCTTTCACCCTCCAAGTGTACTATAGTCTTTTTCATCTTAAGTTGGCAGAGATTTTTTTCATTCTACATCTTTTTCACCGTAACTCAGCGGCAGAATAAGGCGATGTAACCGCTCTACAGTTCTTCCACAGCACTTTTTCACGACAAGCACCATATTCTTGTGTTAATCTTTATTTACTTACAGTCAGGTCAGGATGAAAGGAAGGCTACTGTTGATATAACCCTGAAGGCGTCACACAAGAGGGGCCTCACACACCCCATGACCCCTCGCCTTTTGCATCACATCAGCGTTCAGTATGTTAGAGGGCCTTCACAAGATGCTATAAACCAGGGCCCCACAACTCATAATCCGACTCTGTTACAGCTAGTCACTCAGGATGGAGAAACAACAAAGTTAGATCCAGTTAAAAGAAAGGGTGTATGGCTTTTTCAGTAAACGTTAGTACTGCCCAGTTCTATTACACCTTGTCCTTTCGTACCTCACCCTACCCTACCGTACCCTGCCTGGCTCTGTTCTGCCCTGTTCCACCCTATCCTGTCCTGCCTTTCTTGCCATACCTTGCCCTGCCCTGTCCTTCCCTGTTTTTCAGCCATCAGTTCTACAAGCTAACCTGTCCTAGTAAGTCAGGCGGAAGGGTGGGACAGATCATGCTTTTTTTTTTTTAATGATTGGAACTCGGGCTAGGCTACTCATATAAATCATTTACAGCAAATATGACCAGTTGTTCTTCCTTAAATGGCATTATGTGTACAATTATCCTCAACCAGTCCCTGGATATAAGTCCTTCATTGGTCTCATACAGTGTCAGCGTCTCAACCGACTAATTATATACTGTAGTCAATTTAATCTCATCTGAGAAGAGATGAGCCTTAAGCTTTTGAAAGCTGGCAGCTAATTGGTTGTCCGAGTGCATTCTTTATTCATGGCAGGTTTTAAATTATTTTCACTATGGATTGCAATAACCGTTTGATGATACAATTGCCGAAATAAAATATTTTTTATAGTTATTTCCAAAGATCAGTTTAAAAACGAGGTCTTACAAAGTTTATCAGATGGCCTAGATATGTGTGAAATTTTGAATTCTTGGGACAAAACTCAAAGCATGCAGGTAAAGTTTTATGAATACCTTGATTTCCCCCCCCCATTGCTTAGGCAAATTAAGGTAAATTGTCATAACTGCGATATTATGTAAAATCTAACCTAGTAAAACATCGGAATTCCAATGAAAAGTGACTGGTAAACACGAGGGAAGAAATTATATGTCACCGTCACTTTTAACCCACGCAGCCCCGGCAACTTTTGGACCTTAGAAAACCCCCAGACCCGGCAAATTTTCAACCTCGAATTTTTTGCCTAAAACCTCCGCTTTTGATGAAAAACAATGGAAAACAACCTTTAAAGTCCACACCTGGGCCAAGAAATGCGATGTCTTAGTACCTCCTTGGCGACGGGGTTCTCTATGAAGGCCCACCGCACGCCCTCCTTCTCCCAGCCTATGCTTTGGGTAACTGTTCCAGATATGGCTAAAACACTCAAGGAACATATAAAGAGATTTATTACATAGATACTGGTAAGTCTTACAGTAATACAATAGGTTGCATACGGTATTATAAGGAATATGAGCATATTTGTACTGACAGATCACATAGAAATCAGCAACTGATCCCTCACTGTAATGACTGTGTGTGTCTTTTCCACTTACACTCTACTGTTTCTCAACTTACACAACCGCTAGAATATATTTACAACGATTTACAATTATTTACAGCATCATATAACACAACTACACACATTATTAGTAGTGGTGAAGGGTGTGGTACTCTTTGAAACAGGGATGTAAGCATAGTCCTACATCGCACTCTGGTCAATGCAGGTAACAGAATGGACGAGTGTGCGGAAGCGCGGGTCACGCTGGGTAAGCGTGGGTCGCTGCCTGGTGGCAGGTAGAGGAAGGTCTGCCCTGTGTGCCTGCCAAAAATCACCCACGAATTTTGAAAAATGTGACCATGACAGAGTTTGCAATTGCAGGACGTTAATTCACGTCTGTGGGGCTAGCCGTGACAAAATGTCAGGACGTATATTCACGTCTCCAGGGCTGAGCGGGTTAAGTAACTGCTGAAATGGACGCTGCGGGAAGCAAATGGAAAGGTGAAGGATGGAATCATCAGCATATGCGTGGACAAGGTTAGATGTACAGCTTAGAAGTTCACTGATGAATAAAAGAAAGAGAGTTGGTAATTCCAGAAGAACACCACTGTTGACAGCTCTAGGAGAACAGTGGCCATCTACAGCAGCTGCCATAGAATGACCAGAAAGGAAGCTAGAGATGAAGGCGCAGATAGAAGGATAGAAACCGTAAGAGGGCAGTTTGGAAATTAAAGATTTATGCCAGATTCTATCAAAAACCTTTGAGATGTCAAGCGTAATGGCAATGCTTTCGCCAAAGTCTCAAAAAGAAGATGACCCGGAGTCTGAAATGTTGGTGAGAAGATCGCCAGTGGAGCGTCTCTGGCGGAACCCATACTAACGATCAGAAAGAAGGTTGTGATTGGAAAGATGCTTTAAAAAAAAAATTTAAAGATTAGTCTTTAACTTTTGAGGCACAGGATGCCAAAGCAATTGGGCCATAGTTAGAGGGTTGGGAATTGTCACCCTTGTTTGAGACAGACTGAATGAGAGCAAATTTCCTGCAAGAAGGAAAGGTACAAGTTGACAGACAAAGGCAAAAGAGTTTGGCTAGGCAGGATGTAAGCACAAAAATACATTTCTTTAGGACAATACGAGAAATCCCATCAGGCCTCTATGCCTTGTTGGTACTGCAGCCAGTGATGGCAGAAAACACATCAATTGAAGAAAGTTTGATGTCAGCAATGAGGAAGTCAGAGGGGGGAAGTGATGGAGGAACTGCACCGGAATCGTCTAAGGTGAAACTGGAGGAAAAAGTCTGAGCAAAGAATTCTGCTTTATCAGTGGAAGAGATAGCTACTGAGCCACCAGGGTGGAAAAAACGAGGGAAGGATGATGAGGTAAAGTTGTTAGAAAGGTTTTTGGCAAGGTGCCAGAAGGAGCGGGAAGAATTTGAGTCGGAGAGTTCAGAGCATTTAGTACAAATGAAATTATTTTTAACAGAGTGAAGAACAGACTTAGCATGATTCCGGGCAGAAACATAAAAGAGATGAGATTCAGGGGAGGATTGGCTCCGGTACCCTTCCTTAAAAAGTCCTTCTCATTGTTGTGGACAGGATTAGAACAAACGTGATTAAACCTAGGTCTTTTTTGAACTAGTCACAGGATAAGAGAAAGGAATCTATGCTTCCATGTCCTAGAGGATAACCTCCGTAATGCATGAGGCATACTCATGTGTCTCTCAGCCATGGATACAATCATCATTCCAGGGACAATTAAAGAAGTACCGTATGAGAGTCTCCCAGTCAGCAGCTTCAAAGTGCCACAGTCGCCTCTGGAGGGTTCACAGGCCTTAATGGAGCAAAAAGATAGGGCGATAAGGTTGTGATCAGAGGAACCCGAGAGAAGATTAACAGGAGGACAGGATACGGTGATAAGGTTGTGATCAGAGGAACCCAACAGAGAGAAGATTAACAGCATAAGCAAAAAGACAGGATACGTTGATAAGGTTGTGATCAGAGGAACCCAGTAGAGAAAAAAAAATTAACAGCATAAGCAAAAGGATTAGTTGTAAGGAAGAGCCCAGGTATGTTGGATCTCTCTCCAATGTGATCAAGAATACGGGTATGATGCTGTAGAAGCTGCTTTAGGTCATTAGAGATAGAAAAGATGTAGGCTTGTTCATCAGGTGGATCAGTGAATGGAGAGGAGAGCCAAAGGTGATGAACATTGAAATAGTTAGAATGGAGATTTCAAAGAAAAGAGATATTGATAGGATGTATCCATCTTAGAGGTTAGCCAAAGAATTTTTTGTAGCAGAATTAGGGGATAAGTAAACAGCACAGATATATTTTGTCAGAGAATTACAGGATAGCCGAAGCCAGAGAGTTGATAATTCAAACGATTTTTGTTCAGGAACTCTAGAGCAAGATATGTTGTTGCGTACATATACACAACAGCCACGTTTGGCTTTGAAGAGAAAGTAGGAGCGTACGGTGAAGGGTTTGCTATCAGTCGTTGAGTCTCGGTGAGGAAGAGAAGGTGAGGATTCCAAGAAATAAGTAGTTTCTTTTACACGATATATGTGCAATGCCAAATTTATTTCAATTATCCCAAGTACTATAATTAGGAGTTATAGTAATAAAGGAAAAAGTAACAATTAATTTTTTTATTACTTTTCAGGGCAGGGCAAATTGCAGGTTGGGGTATTATATTCCATATCATTTAAACCATAGAAGGCCGCCTACCTACTCCCTGGCAGTGTTTTAGCGATAGAAAAACCATTAGCCCCCTCTTAAATTCAAACCGTGATGTGTTAATGCATACTATCGTAAACCACCAGCATCCGTGCCACTTACACATGCAGGTCCCATCACACAAACATCCGCTACAAGTTAAACATTGATACGAGATTGGGCCAAATTCGGTGATGCGAGCACAGTCAGTCAGCCTAACCCTATTTTCCTCATATGCTTTGTACTTCATTATACGAGTTTTTGGTATCCTATTATTCACTCTGTCATATGAGTTTTCGCTATCCATGCATTCCTGCATTAACATATCCCACTCGTATAATGGGACCCGCCTGCACTTGACTTGACAACACAGCAAACCATTAAAAAAAACACTAACCCTGAGAGATCATGACAGGTACGGTTTTGGCCACATGCTGAAGATGAGCATTGAGGAGCAGTATTCTGCGTGGGGCCTGGTGTACACTGGATGGGCGGCCACTGGGCACCTGTACAACTACTACCGATCCCTCCAGCTTCCTCTGTACTCAAACACAAAAACAAAAATTAATTAATAACAAGTCGGTGCAACCTTCATTTGAGTTACTAGCTTTTGTTAACACGCTCAGCCAAGGGATGTCTCATTTAAGCTGACAAAAAAAGTCATTATTCATCAGAGCAAAATACAAAAGACATCCTCAGCATAAAAGAAATACAGTAATGGAGATAGCTTTTAGCCTCTTCTGCGCTAAATAAAATGATCAATATTGAGAAAAAAGTTGAAGGGATAAATTTTTCCTTGCATAGGAGTCAAGACAAAACCGTGTTCAGTTGGTGAGAGACCGTTTTAGTACCCTCTGTTAACAGGCACTCAAAGTGGAATGAAGGATTATACAGAGTGTCCTGGGACTTAGTGCACTAATACACCAGTCCTGCACGAGACTGCCCTAGCATGTATTCAATATGGACGGTGGGTGTTAGCGCCGAAGAGGTGACATGTAAAGTGTATGGTATGTAGGAGGACTGCTGGGCCTTGATAGCAGGCTGTGAAGCCTATGCCCAGAGTCGAAGACATAAAAAACTAACTACACGAGGTTATTTTGTGGTTGAATTTGAGGGGAAAATGCTATACAGTATTAACATGGGTCCAAATCTCGACTGTTAAAAATCTGCAATTACTGATGGCCTTATGGGTTAATTATGAGGGAGACTTTGCCCTCAATCTTTCTCCCTCAAGAAGTTAGTGCGGCACATCCTGGGACAGCTTGTACAATGAGAGGCATCAGCTGTTTTCATCATTACCTTAATCAAATTTCCAAGTAAAGAGGGGGGGGGGATTATATTTCATTCTTGCTATCTCCAGACGATTTTATTCAGCTTAGGAGAGACTTTATGAACTGGAGGGGTTAGATACAGCCTTCATTAACCCCTTCACTACTACAGACCTGGTGCCGGAGAGGGCCGCCTTCACGTGGTGGCACTGATGTAACTGGGCGACTCCACTGCCTGGTTAAGACATTCCTCAACTCCTTCCCTATCCCCTGAGAGGAAGATGGTGGACAGGTGGAGGGGTTCACGTTTCACATAAATCTGGGGCCACTACCACATCATCAACAACAACAGCAACAACAGCATACGGCATCGGGTAAAAAAAATATATATATGTATGTCATCCCTTCTTTTATTATGACGTCAGAAGTAAAGAAAACGGAATGATGACGTTACAGGTGGGTGTAGACTCCTCTCTCTCTCTCTCTCTCTCTCTCTCTCTCTCTCTCTCTCTCTCTCTCTCTCTCTCACCGACGGATAAAATCAATATCCTATTTTACACTATTCCCCAAAAGGAGGATGGTGGGCTGTATGAGAAAGGTAACTTCAGCCTGCAGTCCACTTGGTTCACGTTTACTTAAGCCTGGGGTTGCAGAAGCTACTGCTACTACTACAACTACTACTATTACCGCTACTGCTGCTGATTCTGCTATTACTACTATTGGTGGTGATACTGATTCCACTACTATTACTGTTACTACTACTACTACTACTGTTACTACTACTACTACTACTACTTCTACTGTTACTACTACTACTACTGTTACTACTACTACTACTTCTACTGTTACTACTACTACTACTGTTACTACTACTACTACTACTGTTACTACTACTACTACCACCACTACCACCACCACTACGTGTGTATGCTGTGTATAGTATTATATCTTTTCAACTATCTCAAACCATCTTTCAGAAGGATATGCTATTGTTATGTATGTTCTGTACTGTACAGTGGCCTCAGGAATTTTTTGGGTTGTGTAATATTATGTAATCTGTATATGTATACTGAATTAAGGGGGTATCACACGGCACCTGAAATCATGGTTTGCCGACGGAACGCGTTCCTGGTTTGCTGGAACCAGGCACAAACCCTATCACACACGTTCCTCGAACGCCGCCGACGGTCGGCAAAAATGTAAACAAACACACCATAGGTTTTCTTGTGAAACATGGGATGCTTGTGATCCCAAAGACAAGGGAATGGCTTTATTTTTTCAATGGGGGCATTTTCAGCAGCCCTTGTCCATAACATCTGCCCAGATGCCATCGTTTACCCAGTGTTGAATGAACAGCGACGTACAGTACCCCTTCACCGCGTGGAGTGTTGAATCCGCGCTCCCCAATGAAAACAACTGAATTATCGACATCGTTATTTCATCCCTGCACTATATAAGGTTATTTAACCTTTCATAATTAATAATATATATAATGGAAAGTAATAGGCACTCTAAAGGGAATTATAACTAAAAAAAAAAGTTTTGTCCCTGATTCCGTGGGCACGGAATGGGTCTAGATGGAAATGAGTTTTGCCGACGGAATCTTCGGCGGCTACCACGATTTCGTGGACGGTTACCACGATTTCGTCGGCAAACCATGATTTCAGGTACCGTGTGATACCCCCTTTACGAAATAAAGGAATGATGATGATCATGATGACTACTACTACTACTACTGTTACTACTACTACTACTGTTACTACTACTACTACTACTACCACCACCACCACTACTACCACTACCACTACTACTACTACTACTACTACTGCTACTACTACTACTATCCCCACAACTACTACTACTGTTACTTTAACCTGACCTAAAAATACCATCACTGCATCTTGAATACCGAGTTGTGAGAAGGGACTGACACTAGAATATGCTGCTAGTCACGAAGATGTGGTACGGAAAGGATGAGGAGCCGTAGCATTGTCTTTTTCTGCCACTGAGTAATGTGAATCATGCTGCAAAAGGACGAAAATCTGGGTCAAGTAAAGGTGAAAGGAGTATTTGACAACTGACTGCGTATTTATCATTCTCCTGATTTGACGCATGCTCCTTATTTCCTGGTGAGGTCACATTAAGGGGAAAAAAGGGGGAAAATAATATACACTTCCCGCAAACTTGAGAGAGGGAGACGGACAGACAGACTCGAAAATTCATTACAGTTCTTTCATCTTAACTTGTCCCAGATTTTCGTCCTTTTGCAGCACATTTCACGCAGCTCAGTGAAAGAAAAAGTCAGTGCTAAGGCTCTATATCCTCTCCACTGCACCACTTCGTGACTATCGTGATATACTGTTTATTTTTCTAACTTGGATCAGATTTTCTTCCTTTTGCAGCTCAGTTCACGTAGCTGAGTGGCAAAAAGACAGTGCTGTGGTTCTACGTCCTTTTAGCCAGTGGTTCCCAGCTTCCCCTTTTCCAACCACGTTCTCACCTACAACAAAATAGGTCGAGCTAGCAAAATTGATAGCAGCTATTTCTGCAGCAAATACATACATTGATATGTCACACGCCATGCATTGCAATGCTGCTTAAACTGCATGTTTGTGAAAGCAGGAGACATTCAGTTCAGCACATTTTATTTTTTTAAAGTAAAATACATAGCAAAAATATTGCTTAATACTGTAGGCTATATATAAGTAGGCGAAAACCATCAGTCTCATGTTTACCTGATTTGAACTTTCAAGAAAAGCTATATTAATAAAAAGCGCTAAGTCAGTACAAAACCAAGCTCATCAGTTTCACTTGATTTTCGAAAGCAATAGCAAACCAAAATCACACAGCTACATCAATTCCGTTGCTAAATTAGTAGTGCACTTAATGAAAATTTATTTATCTTTTTTTTTAACTCTCCTAACAAGGCAAATACATCCCTAATATTACCTCTCAGGTAAGAAAAAAATATTTACACATCAAAATATCACCAAACAACAAACTCTCCATACCTATGGACTCCATGGACCCCCGGTTGGGAACCACTGCTTTAAGTGCTTCTTCGTGACTAGCATCATATTCTTGTGTTAATCTCCTGTTACAACTTGGCATTCAAGACTGAGATGGCAGTTTTAGGCCAAGCTAGAGTAAAAGGGGTATAGTTTGAATCATCGTGTTTAATTCTGTTCAGACATTAAGGATGTCTGCATTAATACTTAGTGTACAGACAGACACACAAATATCTTCCCAACGTTGAACAAGCACATGGCGGAAACATCGAACCAGCTGAAACACACACCAGCTGACGTAGGGTTTTCACTGTTTCGATAGTTGGCAGTTTTCATTCGATGGAAGTGGGGTGATTTTTATTTTTATTTATTTTGTTGCTGTATCTGTGAACCAACTTCCAAAATTACGAGGCGATGAAAGTAAGTACCAAATGTCGCCTCAATCGGTTCATTAATAACGACAACAATGAAATTGTTTTGTGCCTCTCACTCTCTGTATACAGTATGTGTGTAAGAAAACAGCAGTGCCTAGGCCAACTTTCGGACAACGTTCCTGTTTATCTTTGTGAGTATTAAGAGTTATTAAAGTGGTTTGTGGGGGCGCTCACCATCCACTCACTCAATGTAGCGCTACTCTCGGGTGCCTGCCCTTTACTCTCTTCCTTCCTTCCATCCTTCCTCTTCTGTCATTCTTTTCTTCATTCTTTCCTCTTCCTTCTGTCAGTGGGTGACTCTACGCTGAGTGACAAGCGAAAGGGTTTGCTGTACACCTGGAAACAATTTACTAAGCTGGGTGGTAACCATATAATCAAATTATGGCACTTGGTGGTTTAGTGGGCAGTGAAGGCACCCCAGTCGGATTGAGCGGGTGCAAGTTTATTTCCAAGGGGTTGTTGGGGTTTATTGTTCACGTAATGCCACTCAAGGATGAGTGAGGATGGTCACTCTGTCTTATACTCGTATGTTAGGACCAACTTGTCTACGCCTTTCATGGGGAAACAGTTGATTAGATGACGAATGAATTAATGAATATATAATTTTACAATACTGAATCGGTTTATCAATCTTATCGTGCCCGGGTCGAACAGTGGCCCGTGGACCTTGTCTGGTAGTCAGGATCAACCAGAGAAAGAAATGTTGAGGTGTTGTGGTAGTGCAAGTCACCCAGAAGCACGTACAGTACAATGTGACCAGGGTCACTCAAAGTCCCAACTTAAATACTCCTGACTTAATCACGCCCGACTCCGTCAAGGCCGTGCTAGGTTTGCTGGCCCTGGCCACCCGTACCCTGCCCACACCAGGTGTAGCAACAGGGGAAGTGTGGGGTGTGGAAGGGAGGATGGTCCTGCCTGACGCAGGGCGGGAGTGGTGGGTCTACGTTGGGGCAGCGTGTGGGGCTAACAATAGGGTAGGGCACGAGGGTACTGTAACTGAAGGCGTTATGGGGGAGAGAGGGGGACGACATCCAGAGGCCAGACCGGATGGACCCGAAAGTGGTGAAGTGGCAGGGTGAGAAGCTGGGGGTCAGGGTGGAAGTTTGGCTCTGCGGGGTGCAGAGCGATGTGTGGAGGGGGTGGGTGAAGTGGGGGATCAAAGGAAGAGGGGGGGTGTAGAAGGGACACCCACCTGCTCTCCCCAATCCACTCCACATCCCCAGTCCACTGCCTCTCACACATCCACTCCCTCCCGACCCACTAAACCCACTCCCTCTTCCCACTCCACTTTCCCCCAACAGACTGCCCCATTCCACGCGGCCACGCTCCACTGCACTCTCTTTACCACCACCACTTTTCTCCTCGCTTACCCACCCACCCTCTCTTCCCTTTCCACCCGCGTTGAAAGGGTCACTGCTGTGGACGAAGACGCTGGTGAGGTGGATGGGAGCATTGATATTGATGACAAACGGGATGGGCGGCTGTGGCTTCGTGCGGGTGAGGAACTCGATAATCCTTCTGAAAATCATGTTAAAGCGATGTTCTTCTATTTCTTTTATTTCTTTCTTGAATAATCTTTTGTTGTCAAGACAGAACGATAGAAAATATATATTCCGTCAGTGAGTGAGGAATGTCTACGTGTAACTGGGATGCAATGGACGCCTTTGTGTGGTGGCACTGATTTCACCAGGCGATGCAGCTGCCAGGATATGTGTACCTCATTAGCCGCTGTTATCATTATCATCATCATTATCAAAGCGGTCATGATCATCGCGGCATCATCTTCTCCGCCCTCCATCATCATCATCTTCACCGCCACCCTCCATCATCACCATCATCATCATTTTCACAGCCCTTCATCATCACCACCACCATCATAAACACACAGTCACTGTCATATCAGAAATATTTCTTGAGTCTTATTTCACGTAGCTCAGTGGCGGAAAAAGACAATATTACGACTCTACATTCTTTACACAGCACTTCTTCGTGACTAGCATGATATACGGTTCTTACTCTAACTTGGCCCAGTTCTGCGTCCTTTGTCAATTAATTTCACGTAGCTCAGTGACGGAATAAGACAATGATAACGCTCTACCTCCTTTCTATAGCACTTCTTCGTGACTAGCAACATATTCTAGAGCACATCTCTCATTACAGCTCAGCATTCAAAGAGATATGGCAATTTTACGCCGATACTCCTTTTACCTTAACTCGGCCCAGATTACAATAGATCAGCACTGGATTATCATGCTGGTCACGAAGAAGTGCTATGTGAAGGATGTAGGAGTGTAGTATTGTCTTTTTCTGGCACTGATTTACGTGAAATAATATGCAAAAGGACGAAAATGTTGGCCAAGTTAAGGTGACAGGAGGATAGCACGCAACACAACATGGCCTACTTACAACACTACGGCCTGCAGCCTTTCCATAGCACTTCTTCGTGACTGTCATCGTATTCTGGGGTTAATATCTTCTTTCAGTTCAACACTCGAGATGTAGAAGGGATAATCTTATGCCTATAATTCATTCACTTTAATTATACGAAAAATTGCCATCTCTCCATCTTGAATGCTGAGGTGTAGCAATAAAATGACGATAGAATATGAAGCTAGTCACGAAGAAGTGCTATGGAAGGTATGCAGAGCCGAAGTATTGTCTTAGTTCTGTTTTGAATGGACTCGCTCTACCTTTGACTCATCACCAGTGCTTTCCTACTCCTCTTTAGAGTTCTGCTACCCAGATCTTGAAGCTACCTCCCTCACTAAAGATATTGTTGCTCACATTCCCTCCCGTTCTTCTAACACGTTCGATCTCTTCCACATCCTCCATTTCCCTTTCTCATTCAATAATTCCGTGTTGCCTGCCTCTGTTTCCTGTGAATATTTCCTCCTATCTCATCATCACGTCTCCATTGCTTTCACATCCTCTGGTGATCTCAGCAAGTGTGCTTCTCTTGCACCTACTTCTATCCTTTGTGCTGCCTATCTTCTGGCCATCTTCCCAAGTAGCGCTGCTCCCTGTGAATCCGCTTTGGTTCGTAATCTTTCTGTACAACCCGTCTGTTCCTTTGTTCCAGCCCCAAAATTCCCAGTGCACCATGCTCGTCTTGGTGATGGCCAATACTGCTTTTTCAGTACCCCACTCTCTGTCAGCACCAGTTGTCCTGGAGCTTCTGTTCGCTCGGTACTTGAAAGTTTGTATAAAGCTCCTGATTATTATGCTGTTAAATCAGAATCAACACTATGCACTTCGCTCTCACAAATATGAAATTTGTCAACCCATCAATGTGTCCTCCCGTCTTCCTTCTGACATTCTATCCATCACCTCCGAACGCTTACGTATGTTGGACTTTTTAACTCAGAGTTGATTTTGTCCTGCATCAGTTTTCATTGGCCTTCAGTCGTTCATGGGTACATCCGGTTTTTGAGTTTCCCCCAGTGGCTTTCTTTTATCGGATTGTTGTCATTATCTTGTTCAAATGATGGGTTGACAGACGGGTACTGAACTTCTGGGCTTGTTATGGGTGGACAGTACAAAAGTGATGCGATGGTGGTAGTAGTGGTGTTAAAGTGAATATGGTTATGTAGTAAAGGTAACAGCAGTTGGGGCTAAGCCTAGGGCAACATGAAATTGTACATATAACACAAGCAATTGATTGGGACACACATTGACTCGTGAGGACCCCTATGCATCAAGTTACGGATTATTTCTGCTTATTTTTTGTTCATAACTCCGAAATCCGTCATTAACTTTCACGGAAGCCAGCTCGCGCTGTTGTGCTGGTGAAGTGGATGTCAGAGAAGCAAACAGAAATGTGCATGATAAGTTAAATACGAATTGAGTTTTCCAGAAGAAATCATTCGACTAGAATCTCTATAGAGTTCATCATCCCCACTTTTCCAATTCCTTCAGGAAAAAATGGGGAGGGAGACAAAAAGGTCATAACCATAATCAGTTAAACGATAAACTGATAACTTCAAAGCTCGTTTTGATTAATTATTTCTTTGGAGGACAGCTAGGCTACTGTTGTTCCCTTTGAGTCTGTTGTTCACAAACACCATTAACTTTTCATAAGTGAAACACTCACTGGGTATGTCCTTCATTAGTGCACACGAAATTCGTTCATCTCCAAGTAATATGATCCAGAGAAAGGAGGGTGGTAACTGACTCTGAAACTTTGTGTATATATATTTTCATCTATTTGGCAAACTGCACTGAATATTTTTAGAATGTTTGATTGAGCTTACCAGTGTGTCTGGATATTGTTTATCACATGGAAACAGTTCATCACAAATACAGCTCCACCATCACCATGAACGTCTTAACTGACGTCTAAGATTAGGGATCTCACTATTTAACTCTATATTTCGTGAATTTGCAAGAGACACAGACTCTCACTTCTCACATTAGCATTGGTAACAACCACACTCTTGATTAAAGAAAAATACGTTGTTACTTTTCTTTCACTTATGGTATTCTCATTCTAAACTACCCTCCGTCTTCAGCATGCAGTTGTTTTGTGATTAGGTCAGTTTATTTTTATTTTTTTTTCCGATAGGATGGGGAGGATGGTGGTTTAGTCTGGAAAGTGGATTCGGATATCATACTTAACCATCCAGTATTGATCATATTACTGAAGTAACGGAGACTAGCAACCTTAAAACCAATTATAATTATGCTCATAGGGTTTATTTCCGAGTACATAGAGTCATTATATATTAAAATAACAGTCATGCATTTTCCTGTAATCAAATAAATCACTTACAAACGTGTTTTTGCCACCAGAGGGCCGGATATCAACAAATCATTGCTGTGTGCGGCTCATATTCCTGCTTTTTCCGCTGTTTTTGCCTTCCAACACCCTTCTGTCGTTGCAGGGAGCAACATAAAGGTCCAGTGCTCACTTCACCAGTGGTTGTGTTTTTTGGGTGTTTGGACTTAGCCTGTAGTTTGGGGGGTAAATTCAGTGCGGCAGCCGGGGCCCCCCCTGGTCGGGTTTTCTCGTTTCTGCGCATGCGCAGTACGACCTGTGTGACGTCATGGACTTCCCCTGCTACCACTGGTCTATACTGTCGTGCTTGTGAAGCTGACGCCACGCTCACCCTGCCACCTGCCTAGGTGTGCAGCATCAGCATGGAGTACTCAGGCCCTGCCACTTTAGAGGACATTGAAGCTGATCTGGCGCTGAGTGACAAGGATGAGATGTCTCAGAGTGATTGGCCACAGCTACCACAAAGCAGCAGCAATGTCTCGTTAGCTGGGGAAGTAGCTACTGAACCAGCACTATCTGTACCTGCCGCATCTCACCCAGTCAGCCAGGCATCCTCCTCTGCCAAGCTTCCTGTACATAACACCTCGGATAGCAACAGTGAGCCTTCATCCCCTGCTGCCAAATCCTCCAAGCGGCAAGAGACTTCTCGTCCTCTGCAGGGAGAAACTGGCCTTGGATCAAACACTCCTCGTCCCCTGCAGCTTGTTCATTCCCCCCAAGTTTCACCAATGCTTCCTGCCTCTACTCCTCCAGCATTCGCTCCCAGGTCTGACTACATCAAGCTTTTATTCAAAGACAACCCAACTGTGGACGTCAAACTTCGATGGTTGTCTGAGGTAAACCGTGCTTTTCACCTTGACCACACCCAAGCGGAGGTTAAGATGTCTGCAGTCACTTCTCGTTTTGTGTACATCGCCAGACGTCGCAAGGACATCATAGATAGCGTAACTAAAGGGGAGTTCCTAGCCCTTTCTTTGGAAATTCAAGACTCACCTCAGAGGCCCCGCAAGTTTCCTATTTACCTCCTTACACGTTATCCTGTCTGTACTGATCCCAACTTGGCCAAGGAGCTGCCATGTATCTACTCAGCCCGACGTTTCTACCAGAAGTGCACTCCTCTCAACCGGCTGGTAGTCACCTGGAGCCTTCCTCACCTACCACCACCAACTGTCACCTTCAGCTTCCTTCCCTGCCTCCCACCTTGTGAGTTTCGCAAGATGAAGGACGAGCAACCGTGGTGCTTTCGATGCTGGGGCATTGGTCACATCTCCCGGTACTGTTCTGCACCAGAAAAGTGTGCATGGTGCTCTGGCCTACACGACTCTCGGACGTGTCCTCACCGACCCCCTCCATCTGCTTCTGATACAACCTCGATGCAACCCAACTCATAACCTCCAGATACCTTGCACTGGAAATGTCCCCGATGTCATCAAGAAGGAGTTAACGTGTGGCACGGCTGCACTAGACGTCAGGCTACTTCTGCCCCCGTTGCCAAGGATGGGGCTCCACTAGCATCACCACCACCACCACTCCGCTCTGCTGCTCCCCCTGCCTCCACTATCGGTTTGGATTCAGCTGCAGTCACCGAACTTCGTGATGCTGTTGCCACTCTCAGGACTCGGATTACCTCATTCATGACACGTTTCAGTGCAATAGAAGCCCGCATTGATGACTTGGTTAGCAAGCAAGCCACACTTGAGACAACATTAAATTCACTGGTTGAATCACAGCAAGTCATCATTACGACTGTCACCACCCTTACGGAAAAGCTGGACTCCATTGTCACTTCCATTGGACGACGGACTGCTCCCCCCAGGGAGTCTTCCCCTCGTGGCACACCGCATAGCACTTCTCATGCCACCACCACTCCCTCATTTGGCCTCCGCAAACGTAATGGCAAAGTTCGGTAACATGGCACAACTGCATGTCATCTCTTGGAATGCCTGTGATGTTACGAACCGGCCTAAACTTACTGCGCTCAAAGGATATGTATACAGTCGCCACCCAGATATCATTTTCATTCAGGAATCCTTTGTTGGTCGTGCGCATCTCGAGATAGAGGCACCCACTCTCAGTGGTTATATTTCTTATGTCCATCGAGTCAGGAATGGACTTGTCACGTATGTTCACTCCTCCATCCAGCACCGTTTCCTCCAAAGCTCTGTAAATGACGAGACAACCTTCCAGCTTCTTGAGGTCACCATTGGAAGCGGCACAGTTCGGGTATGCAATGTGTATTCTGCGCCAGGCAGGTTGCATACAGCTGCTCTTCCAGCTCCCACCATCCGTGGCATGATATACATGGGGGATTATAATGCCCGACACCTTGCTTTGGGGGACCTTTCTGCCACTGTTAACCGTAATGGGACTAAACTTCTTGAGTATATTCGTCATAATCAGCTCTCCCGCTGGGACATCGGTGGGCCCACACACTTTCGAGGAGGCACACTAGATCACATCCTTACATCCGGCCTCGTGACGTCCCAAGTCAGGTGTTCATCAATCCCTGCTCTCTTCTCTGATCATATTGCTCTCAGCCTTCATTATTCCCTCCCTGCTACACTTTCTCCTGTACACAGACGTACTTGCATTGCAATCCCACCCAAGTACTGCCCTACATATGTCTCCTATATAATGAACCTTCTTCCCACGTTCAACCTTCAATGTCCTGAAAAGTTGTATTCATCACTTGTCAGCTCCACGTATGACTTCTACACCCATTATGTCAGCAGGCCACACATTACACGCCATCATGATGCCTACACCTGGACACTGGATAATCGTATCACTCAGGCAGAGAGGAAGGCAGTGGAAGACGGACTTGCCTTTCAAAGACGACCTTCCCCCGAGAGTCTCCATCGGTATCGATTGTCGAGGGATGATCTAGTTGCTCTCCAGCACTGCGTTTATACTGAATCTTGGCAGAAACTTACAGATGGCATCAACCATCAAACGACTGTTGGTTCCATGTTGCGCCTTATCAACAAGGTTGTTAAGAAGCCCCCTAGTGTCCTCCACCACAGTCCAGCACAGTACGCATCTTGTAGACGCCTGGGCTGCACAGTCGCGGACTTGCACCCTTCCTGCACACATACAGGACGCACTCTCCACCAAGAAAAACGTTCGTGCACTCCGTCTCACAGCCACATTACTGAGGACAGACGATGAGGATGGTGTGGCTATAACTGATGATGAATTGCGACGGGCCCTCGCCAGGGGTAGGGTAATGGTTCCAGGTGATGATGGGATCACTTTTTCTGTCCTCCGTGTCCTCCTGAAAGGTCCTGGGAATCCCCTTCTCCAGCTTTTCAACCTTTGCGTCCGTCTGGGATATGTGCCACAAACCTGGACCCACAGTACAATCGTGCCTATTCCTAAACCTGGTACTGATAAATTCCGACCTATTTCTCTCACCTCCTGCTTCAGTAAAGTACTAGAACGCATCCTCCTCACAAGACTCTTGTTTAGGCTGCAGGACAAGCTCTCGCCCCGATTGTACGGTTTTTTTATCACAGCGAGGGACACATCACTGCCTCATGGAGCTATACACCCTCCTGTCCCCCACCAGTGTAGTGGCCTTCATTGATTTAAAGAGTGCCTTTGATGTCGCCGACAGAGACATCATCCTCGACCAGCTGGTGGATTTTGGAGTCAAGGGAAACCTGCTGCGATGGATACGTAGTTACCTAACCAATAGATCCTCTCGTGTTCTTTGTAGGGGTGCATGCAGCTCTGCTGAGGATTTTGAGCTTGGTACTCCGCAAGGTGGTGTCCTTAGTCCTTTTTTGTTTAATATCCTTATTCATCGTTTACTCACCCTCCTTCCTGACTTCCCTGGAATCACAGTTACTTCCTATGCTGATGACATCTGCATTCACTCAAATTCCTCAGCAGATCTGCAGCGTTTCCTTCACTGGTTTCACGAGGCGGCTTCCAAATGTGGACTCATTATCTCACCAGAAAAGAGTAGAATCTTCACTTCCCGTCCAGCAAGAACACTACCTGTATTCTCTGTCGGGGATTGTGTTATTCCTCTATGCACGCAGTACCTTTATCTTGGGGCACCGATACGGATTTCTCCCTCCATTCCTGCAAGACAACGTGTGCATCCGATTGTTCAGGGTCTGCTAACCCGGCTACAGCAGCGCCTAAAACCTCTCAAGTGGCTTACTAATTATGCTGCCGGGGTGTCTATTCCTGTAGCACGATCCATATACATAGCGTTCATTCGATCAGTTGTTGATTATCTCTCCCCTGCTTTTTGTCAACTTTCCAGAACAGCCTTACAACCTCTTGAGAAGTTCCAAAACGCAGTAATGAGACTTATCCTGGGCTGCCCTGGCTCAACCAGAATTGTCAACATGCAACTTGAACTCAACCTACCACCACTTGTTGAGAGAATATACTCCATGGTGACATACTTCAGCGTTAAGTGCCTGCATTATCCTCACCTTTCTCCCCACTACTCTCACATCATTCGGACCTCCCTTGATCCCACTGCACCAAGACCTTTGCTTTGCAGTGGTGGCCGCACTCTAGTTAATACTGTTTGTTCATATGTCCGACAGCTAAACATCAACATACCGGTGCTTACGGAGGAGGTGGACTGTGGCATTCCACCGTGGCAGACCCCTGTTCCTGCTGTCTCATACACTCCGGCCTCCAAGACTGACCTGCCTCAGCTTCAGAAACAGCTAGCTTTGGAGACTATCGCCAGGCTGTCATCTTCCCTCCCTTCGGCCCACCATATCTACACTGATGGCTCCCTGCAGGAGGATGGAAGTGCTGGTTGTGCAGTGTTTTCCCCAAGTCTGGATCCACCTCAAGGGGGCTGGTTGGGCCGTTGACTGCCAACCTCATCGAGCACTACATATTGTGAACTACATGGACTCCGCGATGCAGTTACTTTATTAGTACGGACGAACAACAGCGGCTTGATCATCTGTGACTCACAGTCGGCCCTCCATGCCCTCTCCTCTGCCAGGCCTGCATATCAACACATAGTTATGCAGATACTCCGTCAATTGGCCACTGCCCGCGATTGTTTGCTGGTGGTGCACTTTCTGTGGATTCCTTCTCATATTGGTCTTGCAGCTAACAACACCGCTGACCTCATTGCAAGGACTGCCTGCGGACTGGATCTGCCTGCTGTGGATGCTACTAATGTCTTCCCCATTTGCTACAAGCAGATAATACGTAGAGCAGCTCGCTCCCCTATTCTCCACCGTAGAAATGCTGAGAGGACTCACAGTGTGTCTATCCAACATTATGACCACTTTCTACATCGGCCCCATAGATATCGTCGTAGTGGTCTTATGGTTCGTCGACATAACGTGGTGTGTGCCCGCCTCAGACTGGGATACCGACCTGTGTGGCAAGTGGCTGGGGTGGACAACGCACCTCGTTTTTCCTCCTGTAAGCTGTGTGACGCACCCAATGCCAACACCCTTGACCACTATTGCCTGCAGTGTCCACTTGTCTCTGATTTAATACCACACGGACTCACATTAGTGGACACTTGTAAACATTTATTGGATGATGATAATCTAGATGTTATTCTCATGCGTCATCCACACTTTGGTGGGTGTTAATTTGTTTTAGCTAGACAGCGTGTCCTGCGTGGCACGAGTTCCCTTGTACTCACCTCACATATGCCCACATGGCACTGTAATAGGTTTGTTGCCTTCGGGCGTAATAAATTAATCAAATCAAATCAACTTACAAACGTTTTATGGTAGTAATATAGTTTATCCCAGCACTTAATGGGCTAACTTTAGAGCCTGGATCAGTTTTGCGTAAAAAATTCTGTATCAAAATGAGGCCAAGACTCAACCATTTCTGAGCTGCATTTATTGATGACTTTGTGGGCAAAATGGCCTCTCTCATAATTTAGTCACAAAATTATTAATAAATATAGCTCCTTATCGGTTAATTATTGTTCACATGATTTTTTTCCTCTCAAAATTAGGCCAAGAACCACCACATCCTAACGTTAGCACATCGGGTCCTGAGACATCCGGTATATACCGGTATTTTTTTTTTAAATCTGGACCTCAACCATACAGGAAGTGAATATAAATAAACCTTCAGAGAAAGTAACTGAAGAACCCTGGCAAAGGAGTTCAAGCCTGGGCCACTGTATTCTAGAATATTTAAGGGTAGGAAACTGACCTGTGCCCCTGGTAGTGTTTTATGCGATAGAAAAGAATAGTCACTTACTGTATAGGCTTTGCAAGATATCATGTAAGCCACAGTTCATTCTGACCCAAGAGCCCTAGTAGGTCATCAGGCACCTTCCCCCTGTCATTCTTCCAACTGCTTCACTCATTTTCTCTTCCCTCATCTATCCATTCATACTTCTCTTCCCTCATCTCTCCTTCTCTTTCTCCTCCTCCTCTCCATTTATTCTCCTCTTCCCTCATCTTCCCATCTAATTCTTCTCTCCCCTCACCTCTCCATCTCATTCATCTCTTCCCTCATCTGTCCATACCACTCTCTGGGTTTTCTCTGCATCATGTCAGATCAGAGGACAAAGTTTTATTCTCGTAACCACCGGATGATATTACACAAGTGAGACTTCTGTTAGTGAGGGTGATAAACAAATTTATCTAACTCCTGTAATTTGAGAAGTATCCCTTAAGCTGAATGAAATCAAAGGATAGAAAGAAGAAAATGAAAGGCCCAACTAGACTGAAGGGATAACTAGTCAGCACTTGATTTTTGCTAGTTTTAGAACCTCTTCCGCTTTTTCAGCATTTGTACTGACATTTTCTCATTTCTTTTCAGGTGGCTGGAGGCTTTGTCTTCTCCTCTTCCCAAACCTTTAGAAGATGTGGGCCGATGCAGCTTCCCAGGAGTGGCAGCCCACCAACACTCCCTTCTAACTTCCCTCTTTCTCTTCTTGTGTGTGTGTGTGTGTGTGTGGTTTGTATTCTTACTGGTTCAGGGACTCACTACCACTTCTTGTCTAATGATTTATTTTGCATCATTATTACACCTAGAAATACGTAGGTGTCAATATATGTAAATAATGTGCCAAGAGGGAGATGGTAGGGAGTGTCCTTGACCAATGGGAATATTAGCCATGATGTGCAGGGGTGGTGGGGGAAGGGAAAGGGCTGGGAGGGGAGGAAGGGAGGGTGGGCAGGGGTTGGAACAGGGCCAGATTACCAATTCCCAGTCAGGATATTCGGGGTTCGCCATGCTAGTGGGACAATCTGTCTCCCCATCTCTGCCCCAACTCATCACTTCCTTCGCCTCCTCCCAGCTTTTTTGCCATTCCCTTCCCCCATCCGGCCAGCTCCAGTGGGTTCTTCCCCCTCCCCCCCCCCACCCAAACCTCCATCGGAAGTTATCTGAATCAGTCGCTCACACAAGCCAAGATGGTGGTGGTGGTGGGAGTGGGAGTGTTTTGCGTGTGTGTGTGTGTGTGTGTGTGTGTGTGTGTGTGTGTGTGTGTGTGTGTGTGTGTGTGTGTTTGGAGACTTTAGTTCTGCCACATACATACATGCTTATGTAATTGGGTCTATAAAAGCTCGCGTTACCCGGAGGCAAAGCAGGGATCCTCTGTTCTGCTCAGTGGTAACGTGCGGGCGTTTGGTGCGCCAGGGCCTGAAATCGAATCCCGGTCAGGACAGTGTGATTAATTGGTTATGTTTCACTTCTGCTATTACATTGGCGCAAGGGGTGAGATGTGAGGCGAGGCTTGGAGGGCAATGATGTTGGGTAGCTGACAGCGTTCTAGTCCTTACATCCCGGGGATAAGCTGTCCAGTGTGGTCCACAGCATCCCCAACGGTGGCATCCAGTGTTACGCTACCTTGTATGTTCGAAACTCACCAAATTAATCACCAAGGGGAGAAAAGAGTGATATAATGGGGGTGCATAAAAGCCCACGTTGCCCAGAGGCAAAAGAGGTGCCCTCGGTTTGGCTCTGGTAACATGCATACTCTTTACAGTTATACGCTTATCCAAAAGGCTTGTTATTCTGGGATCTATCTATCTATCTCTCTATTCATTTATCTATCTGTCTGTCTGCCTGCCTATCTGTCTGTCAGTCCATCCATCTATCTGTCTCTCTGCCTATCCATCTGTCTCTCTCCATATACAGTACTCATCACTGCTATACAAGTGTCTGAAATTCTGGTTACTTTGCAGCCTATCTGCCTACCAACCTACCCATCTAAATATTTGTCTGTCTGTCTGTCTGTTTCCTGGTCAATAACACGTTTGGCGCCTGCTGTTCTATGTGCTTAGGAGAGTTCAGTGTGTCTACAGTTTGGGGGCGACAATTTACTATGGATTCTGCCTCAGTCATGAAAGTTCTTAAAGATTCATCATCTACCTGAGACCCAAGCTGATCAAGCAATACTGATAGTTGATTCACTGAGTCCGTAACGGTGGGCAACTTTGACTTTCTTTTCCCCGCCGTCAATCCTCCTCATTACATCTAACTTCTGGGTGTAAGTTAACGTTGGCTTCTCTTTCCCTTTTCTCGACGAAGTTTTAGGCTTAGGAGGGTTATGATCAGCCATGGTAACAATGGGAAGGCGGAGAAAGCACGGAAAAAAAAATATCCCCTCGTACACCACACCAAACCACATGCTGTCACAGAAAGGAGACTATGCACTGAGCCGGGTCGGTGCTGGGGCTCACGTGCACGCGCCCTTCATGCTTGATGTGGGAAAGAAGAGCTGTGATTGGCTTAGAGCAAGTGTTATGTTTGAATATGATTAGTTTAGTAATTAATGGCCGGCTTGACACGTGGACTTAAGGTAATGGTGGCGCGTATTACAAGAGGCATCGGAAAGCCTTCACTTTTCGAGGCTGCATCCGCGAATTTTGTGTAATTTCGGCGATTTACTGATGTTGCAAAGTGTTGCATGATGTTGCCGCATATTATGAATCCGCCGTTTAGGATCGCGTGGTTTAGGAGATTCTACTGTAATTATTTTCCAACTGTTGCTGAAAACTTTTGAGAACAACGATATCTGAGATTACCAATAACATTATGCAAAAATGTAAGAGTCTCAGCTTGGACTTGGACTATGAACAGTCGCATTATAACTTCTTTCACTTTAACGTAACCTAAAACTGTGGTCTCTCCATCTTGAATGCGGAGTCAGTAACAACAGGTTAACAAGAGAATATGATGTTAATCAGGAAAAGTGTTATGGATAGGATATAGAGTAAGAGCAGTGTTTTTCTGCCAGTGACCTGCATATAATAAGATACAAGAAGGCAAAAACTGGGGCCAATTTGACAATAATTAACACAAGAATATGATGCTTGTCAAGAAATGCAATGGAAAGGGTATAGAGCCAGAGTATAGTCCTTTTTCCGTCACAAGAAATATGCTACATATGGAAGAAACTCTGGGCCACATTAAAGTGAAAGAGCTATATGTCGCCTATGTAGGTTACGTGATATAAGCTACATAAAACTGAAAATCTGGGCCAAGTCAAGTGAGGTGATATAGGAGTATGTCCGATGGCGGCAAAAATGAAAAACAAATGGATGCGACGAAGTACCGAATCAGCAGCCATAAACCAAATGAGAACCGAATCGGCACTGAACTGACTCATAATTAGGAGATATTATAATTTTTATCACCGTAGAAGTTTATACACAATTAGCTGAAATTCTGTCCAAAATTTGTTTAATTTAAGTTTTGGCTCTACAACTCGCCTTGGCAGATTTCTATTTTGTATACTGTACATATTGATTTACAATGTAAATACATTTATTTGCACTCTAAACCAATATTTATGCAAAACAGAAGTCTGTCGAGGCGTGTTGGCGATCTAAAGGGGAAATACCCACTAACAGTAGTTCATTTTCTCTCTGAATCTTTATTTTTTTCTGAATAGTTAAATTAAGCACATTTTTTTTATCGAATTTCAATAATTAGGTGCGTATGAGCCTGTATGGTAACAAAAATCATAATATTTTCCAACCACAAGTGCCGATTCTGTGTCGATTCGGTGTCGATCACTGAGCTCTATCATATGGCGAGGCTTTCTCACGGGTAGCACCGCAGTTTGTGTGCCCATCGCCAGGGGTCCATGGCGGCGCTGATGTTGTGGCAGCCATGTTTATGTACCACATCTTGACGCCTGCGCCTTTTGAAATCAGCAGATGAATCCAGAATATACTGTATAGTGCCATGGTCCACTGCGCAGTTTACTGATGCAACAGCGAAACAGAGACGGCAGGCTAAGAACAGTGTTCCAATTGCATTACCACGGTGGAAGCGACAAGTGTGGTGTTTCAGTATGGGGGCCAAAGTCACACGCTCGCTGTGGAGATCGCCCCTCCATATTACAGAGCTCAGTGGTGCCAAGTCGGTAATGAACGCCCATTCGGTATTTCGTCGCTTCGGAAAAAGGTTACGTTATTCTCCAATTGAGGTGTTGATTAGGGATTGACACTGTCACCAACAGTCATTTCATTACTCAAATTCTATTCCATTAACCATCTCTCATCCTCCCCACTATTTCACAAAGACTTAACCGTTCATCAGTCATCTTCAGACTGGCCAGCAACATCATTTCCAGTTTCTCTTGAGGAAAACTGAAGTGACATCATGAGCCAGGAAGCCAGTCAACACTATGGTTCCATAGTCACGTAAACTGGGTATATCAGTTTATGGCTAGCAATGAGACTATGAAAAGCAATTTCTGTGTGATTTAGTGTGAGTTTAAGGACAAATAATAACGTAAAAGACAGCTTACTGAGGAAACACACCTTCGCTTTCTTTCTGATGGGTCTACCGTCTGTCAGCCAATCAGCTGTTGGGACGTGAGTCTTGCTATCGTAATTTTGGGATATTCTTAGAATGATAACTCCATACATAAAAATCGAGTACTTTGCCTAGAATACCAACCAAAACTGACGAGCCATTTGCAATTCTATCATACCCTGGGCTCATTTTGATGATGTTTTGAAGGGTAAGGTAAAGAAATAGAACCAAGACTGGGCAAAAGTCGTGTCAACTATAAAATCATTATAATTTTTCCTTTTTGCTGTTTATTGGTAGATGTAGGGTGAACCAGCACAGTTTTATTGTACATTAAATGTAAGGGGATAAAAAGGAATCAGAACAGCAAAGAAAAAAAGCAAGTATATAGGCTACAGAGTATGACTGAAAGCAGGAGGGGGGGGGGGATGTCAGGGGAAAATGAGAGTTTATCCTGGCGAGGTCGCCAGATGT
>JAGKTI010003560.1:0-15265 GCA_018397915.1 Birgus latro
ACACAGTATATATATAATATATACATACAGTAAAACCTCAACATAACGGACTTCAATAGACTGGAATTTGCTTTTGTTGGAATCGAGGAGCCGACCAGACTAAATTCCTGTGTCGGGAAAAATGTCCAATAAAGCCAAAAGCTGTCCAGACTGCCTGACCACTTCAGCTATGTTTACCACAATAAGGTAAATAAAAGACATGTTTATCAGTGAACAGTACAATATTATTACATACATTATACTATTTGATTATTGCAATGAATGTATAATACAGTATAGTACTGCAATGGTACTGGAAACAGTTTAAAAACTGTTGGTGCGATCCAGACTGATGTCTGATATATCGGAGAGAGTCCAGGTTAGCAGGGGAAAATCTGTATGTCGCTTTTATCAGAATATTGCTTTTCTTGGAATGGCTTGGGCCCCAACTGGTCTGTTATAGTGAGGTTTTGCTGTACACCAAGTCCTCCTTTTTCAGCCGATCGTTATTTGACAATTTGTTGTTTCGACATTTATAAATCTATACCCATTTTCACTGATCAACATGGTTATCCCTGCCATTTTGACAATTCAAACTGTGCGCCCTGCTGATCAAATGCCTCATCGTCCATCTGCATTTCTATTTGACCGCATGAAATACTACAGCACCACCATGGCTCCACTCAAGACCCCTACTATTACCCTGGTCAAGCGCAGTCATGTGCTCACCAACCTGAGTGTGCCGCCATCGCATGGTCAGGTGACGATTGCGTCAATGTTTAATGAACACTCTTAACGCACGATACTATTTTGGCACCAGTTTTAGGTAATGCACATCTTAGTTTGCACCAGGTTAGGTAGGACATAATCACTGAGGGGTTCTGGGGGTTAAGCCCCCCAGTTAGGTTTCAGCACTTCCAGTTAGGCTTCCGCTGCTATTTCGTTTAGTTTCTGAAGGCTCCAACATGCTTGCACACGTTTCTTTTTTTTTTTTTATGCAAGGAAGAAGGAACCAAAGGCCACAGGCCTGCATACTGTTCCTTCCAAGAAAAAGCAAAAACAATACAAAAGAGAGCCAAATTCAAGATCCGTTCAATTTGAGATGCCTGGACACATTGCGTTTGGAAGACTGGAGATCATAGGAAGTAGGAAATACAGACAGAGGAAGACAGTTCCAGAGTTGACCAGTTGCATAAATGAAGGACTGGGAGTGACGGTTAACTCTTGCATTAGAGAGTTGGACAGAAAAGGGATGAGAGTTTGCTAGAGGGGTACTACGTGCCCGTCGTAGAGGTGGAGGGATGCAAGCAGACAGTTCAGAGGAACAGTGACCATTGAAGTAGCGATAGAAGAGAGATAAAGATGCAACAGAGCGGCGAAGAGACAAAGGTTGAAGGGAATCAGTAAGAGGAGGAGATTTAATGAGATGAAAAGCCTTTGACTCCACCCTATTGAGAAGAGCTGCATGTGGGGAGCCTCCCCACACATGAGAGTTGTACTCCATACACGGGCGAATAAAACCCGTGTACAAGGTCAACAACTGTGCTCTCCATGCTGCTCGATCTCTGGCAGTCTCCCTGTTCAGTCCCTTAACCCTGAGGTCACGCTTACTGACCTCATTCCAGGTTGTTTTTGGTCTACCTCTTGCAACCCCACTCACTAACACTTCTCATTTTCTGCACCCAATTATCATCCCCCATCCTCTCCACATGCCTTAACCACCTCAAACTGCCTCTCCTCATCACAATACCAATATTGTACACTCCAGTCCCATCCTACCTCTCAACTCTTCCATCGTAAACCTAGTCCCCCCCAGGCCTTGCAATCAAGGACACACTGCACATCCACCTAATCACTGTCATTTCTGTGTGTTTGGGCCTGCAAATATCCTCTTCCTTTACTGCCCAGGTCTCATGACCATACAGCATTACTTTCCTAACAAAAGCTGCAAACTAAGATCCCTTAGCAAGGACGGAGAGCCCTCTCAATGTCAGGAGAGGCAACAGCTCCCTGAACTTCTTCCAACCACTCCTCACCCTAGCCACAAAGCTGGCTCCAGCCCCACCTCCAGCATATAACACCTCCTAAATGCCAAAACTCTTCCCCACACTCAAGAGACTCACCAGCAAGTTCACGCCTGACAATCTCCACCTGCTTTCCCATACACATCGCACACATAAAATCAGCATTATCTCGCAGTCTACCTCTAATACCACTACATCTCTTATGCACCCACTTATCACTACACAAGATGGAATTACTTCCCATACCCTTGTGGCAAATTATAAATGGCCACCATCCTCTTCTTTGACAGTACCACCACCAACCCTAGATATCATCACGTTTGTTTTATCTGCATTTACTCTTAAGCCCATGTGCCCCATACCATCCCTCCACTTCCTAAATCTTTCCTCTGCCTCCCTTTCATTCTCTGCAATCAACACCAACTTATCAGCATACAACATCTCCCACAGGAGTCCATTTCTGAAGTCACGTGAGAGGGCTTCAAGTACCATGATAAACAACAAGGGATTCAAAACTGACCCCTGATGCACACCAACATTCACGGAAAACTCATCACGCAAATCTCCATTCACTCTTACCTGGGTGTGAGCACCCACATACATGACTGTAACCACCCTAACCAGCCACTCCTCGATCCCAAGCTTTCTCGTTTTCCACTTCACCACCTCTCCAGGGACTCTGTCAAAGGTTTTTCTGGCCTATCAAAGATTATGGTTTTAAATTATATAATTTGAGTTTGTTTGGTGTGGTGACGTCATGCCCAGTCAGTGGGATCGGCAATAAACACACTATCAAAGGCGTTCAGGCAGCTTTCTGTAATAGCACTAAGTAGCTATATTTTCTTTGCTCTCCAATATTTTTTTTGATCGAAAATCAAGTGTCAGTCATCTGAGATGTATATAGTACTAAAATAGTTTTCCTTGAGAACATAGGTCTATAAGAAAACAGCTCAAATCCGTATCACTTTCGTTCATATTTACCCGTATTTTTTCCAACTTTATTAAATATTATTTGAATGGCGAAGGTGGTCAGGAACCTAACCCCTCTATTTCTGAATGCATCCCTGTTGAAAAGTGGGGGACAGTAGTATATACATACATACATACATATACAATAATGCCTTGATATACGATACCCCTAGATGCAATATCCAGGTTTAACGATGGGGGTAGAAATACCACCATACCCCACCTAACAATGGCCAAATCCCGGTTTAACGATGGGTTTTGATTTTTTAAACCGATTTTGATATTTTAAACCAAAATTGTGTGTTCAGGTTGATTTCTGTTTTTGGACTTAGATTAATGTGTTTTAGCCATAGATAGGGTGAACATTGTCATTCTGAGGTACAGTTTACTAAGCTTGATTTTTTTTCAGATTTATATTTGACAATTTTCAGATTTTATTTGATGGTTTTAGTGAGTTATTTACAGGTGTTAGTCTTAGATTAGCTTCCTTGACAGCTGCAAGGCCATTTAGATTGGCTTTAACCTTGCTTTTGGGCCCATTTGGGTGGGTTTTGGTCTTGGTTAGGGGGAAACCCAAGGCTGGTAAACGCTCCACATCACTTTACATGTTAAAAGTACCCCGAAATACAATACCCCGCCTAACGATGGGGTTTACCTAACCAATTACATCGTTGAACCAGACCTACTTTCCCACCCTATGGCAGGGTGAGGAGTAGCAATGTCCAGGCAGTCCAAATTTGCCCAATCCAATGGGCCAAGCTTCCATTCACTCATCATTCCAGCCCCTGGTATCCTGACTCTATAGGATATGTCAAAAACATTCATCATGTTCCGCAGCTTCACATAAACGTATCTGATAGAGTCAATCCGGACGCTGTCACGTTAAAAAGGAGTGCCAAATCCCTGATTACGCACTTCTCCTCACAATATTCATCCAGCCAGCTCGATCTCTTGTCAGTCTCATCGACTTCCAAACCTCTCTCACACACTCATCCACTATATCTCTCCACCTTCTCCTTGGCCTACCTCACCTCCTCCCTCCTTCAAATTTGCTCAGATATACCTTTTCCACCACTCAATTGTTATCCATTCTCTCCACATGACCATACCATCTCAGTACACTCTCTTCATATCTGGTGTCCACAGACTTCCTCACTCCACATCTTTCTCAAATCACATCATTTCGTATCCTATCCACTCTCTGTATTCCACATACATTCCTCAGCAGTCCCATCTCCACTGCTCTCACTCTTGACTTTTCATTTTCATGCCTCACCATAGTCTCACATCCATATGTTAAAGTTGGCCCTAACACTCCTTTGTGCAAGCCTCGTGCAGCTGTAACACTCAAGCCTCTGTTTCTTATCACGGCATTCATTGCATCAGCTCCTTTCCATCCTTGTGTGCACATTTTCCTCTCTTTTCTATCACTGTACCCAGGTATTTGAACTCTCTCACCAATTCCAGTCTCTCTCCATTCACTGTAACATCACACTGCGAGTCACCTTCTCTTTCAATAACCATTACTTTACTCTTTTCTACATTTACTCTCTAGCATGACACTCACAGACATCAGCAAAACTCTGCACTAGTCTACCAAGTTTTTGTCCAGTATTTGCAAGTAGTACTGCATCATCCTAAGGGAGAGTAAACTCCTACCAGGCGCGTCCCCTTGGTGGCGGATGGGGGAATCCCTAGAGGAAGTGCCTTTTCTCTAGGGGTGCTCCGAATAACAAATAAGGAGCCGTGGACCAAACCGCGGAAAAGGATTGGAGCCCTTACCATGTATTATGCAAGAAAACCATGGAAAGTCGCACAAGAAGAAGTACAGATAACAGCGTGAATGGGAGCTGTAGCCAAGAAATGGAGCCGCCTCGCTCGGTAGGGATGACCATGCGGGACAGGTGGTTCCAGACTGTCAACATGCGACTGTCCGAAGAAACACAGAAATAAGATTCGCTACATGGAACGTAAGAACTTTGTATCAAGCTGGAAAATTTGAAAATGTGAAACGAGAGATGAAGAGGCTAAAAACAGATATCTTGGGAGTTAGTGAGGTGAGGTGGTCGGGTGTGAATAAACTGAACACAGATGACGGATGTTTTATATATTCAGGCGGAGACACAGCAGAAAGAGGTGTGGGTGTAATGCTAGCCAAAAAGATTTCCATGAGTCTAACTGGATGTTGGGCGATATCGGATTGAGTGTTGCTGGTTAAACTGAAGGGAAATCCTGTTAATATCAATATTATACAAGTTTATGCACCAACGGCTGCAAGCAGAGAAGAAGAAATAGACCACTTTTATGACAACCTGAACACAGCAAAACAACAATGTAAGACTCATGAAATAATAATGATAATGGGAGATGTAAATGCAAAAGTGGGAAAAGGGAGAGTTGGAGATACAGTTGGTCCGTTTGGCCTTGGTGAGAGAAACGAAAGAGGTGATCTATGGACTGACTGGTGTGCAGAAAACAGTCAGATGATCGCGAACACTTGGTTCCGATTACACCCAAGGAGATTGTATACTTGGAAGAGCCCCAGAGATAATTATAGAAATCAAATAGATTATATAACAATAAATAAAAGATACAGAAACTCAATTATAAATTGTAAAACAAATCCAGGTGCTGATTGTGACAGTGACCATAACCCTGTCGTAGCAGTGGTAAGATTAAGAGTAAAGAACATGCAGAGGAGAAGAAGAGAACCAAAAATGAATCTAAAAGAACTGAGGAAAGAAGACATAAGAGAACAATATAGCATTGCAGTCCAAAATTGATACGAAGCACTTGCAGATGAGTGTGACATGAATGAAATGGAAAACGAGTGGAAATGTTTGCAACAGCATATGTGGAACTAGCTGAGGAAATAATACCAAGGAAAGAAAGATGAGCAAGACAAGAGTGGATGACGGAAGACATACTTGAGTTGATGGAAGAAAGAAGAAAATTTAAACATAGTAATGCAGTAAGATACAGAAAACTAAACAGAGAAGTCAAAAGAAGATGTTCTGCTGCAAAAGAAAATTGGATAAACGAACAGTGTGATGAGATAGAAGATTTGGCAAATAGGGATACACAGATGATGTATGAAAGAGTGAAAAAACTTACTGGAAGAGGAAGGTTACGTACAGGTGAAGCAATAATGAAGAAGAATGGTGAGATAACAATGGAAAAGGAGGAAGTACTCGATAGATGGAAGGAGTATATCGAAGAATTGTTCAGGGATGATAGAGCAGAGCAGTTAGAGCTTGATGTAGAAATGACTGGCCCTGCTATTGGTGAGGATGAAGTAGAGAAGGCAATTAGGAAAATGAAGGCAGGAAAGGCAGTTGGAGAAGATGGTGTGGCAGAGGAGATGTTGTGTGCTCTGGGCAGGTTTAGTATTAGAAAGATAACCAGCATTGCAAATAAGATATACAATAGTGGAAAACTCAGTGACGATATGTGTAAGTCAATATTTTCAACTATACCAAAGAAACCAGGAACTCTAGAGTGCAATAAACTTAGAACTATAAGTATAATAAGTCAAATAGTTAAAGTAATCTTAAAGATTGTGCTAGAGAGAATTAGAGCAAAGATAAAGAATGAGATAGCAGAAGAGCAGTATGGTTTTATTGAAGGAAAAGGAACAAGAAATGCTGTACTTATACTAAGTATGTTAAGTGAGAGAAGTATAGAGATGAAGAAAGATATGTATTTGTGTTTTACAGATTATGAGAAAGCATTTGACTGAGCCAGACATGAAGATTTAATTGATATACTGAAAATGAAAAGTATTAGAGTAGATGGAAAAGACTTAAGAATGATATACAAGCTATACTGGAATCAGAATGCGGCAGTAAGAGAGGGAGCAGATCATATGATTGGATAGATATAAGAAGAGGAGTAAGACAGGGGTGCGTTCTATCTCCAGATCTGTTCTCCCTGTACAGCGAGATGATAATGAGATCAGCTGAAGGACGAGAAGGATTTAATATTGGAGGACGAAATATAAATAATATAAGATACGCAGATGATACAGTACTGATTGCTGACACTCAGGAGAAATTTCAAGATATTTTGACAGTGGTGAAGGAAACGAGTGAAGAAAAAGGTCTGACAATTAATGTGGATAAAACGGAAGTGATGGTAGTTAGTAAGAAGGCACAAGTCCCTCGGTGCAGTGTAAGAATGAATGATAAGATGATTAAGCAGGTGAGAAAATTTTGCTACTTGGTAAGCTACATTATGGAAGATGGTAGATGTAACGAAGAAATTAAAAGAAGAATATTAGAAGCGAAGAAGGCATTTCAGAAGATGAGAAATACAGTATACTAAGTAACAGACACCTTTCAATACGAACAAGAAGAAGAGCAGTTAAAACTTATGTCTGGTCTGTGTTGTTATATGGATGTGAAGCTTGGACTATTAGTAAAATGATGGAGTTGGAAGCTTTTGAAATGTGGTGCTGGTGAGGGTTTTTGAAAATTTCTTGGACAGAGAGAATATCAAATGAAAAAGTGTTAAGGAGAATGGATGTCAGAAGAGAATTACTGGCACACGTGAGAGGAAGACAGATGAGATTTTTAGGACATGTTATGAGAAGAGGAAAGATAGAGAACCTGAGTTTAATGGGAAGAGTCCCAGGTAGTAGAGCAAGAGGCAGGCAAAGAGAGAAGTAAATGGATGGAATAGTAAGAACAGCAAGGGGAGGATACAAGGCTGGTCAACTGCTGCAAATGACAGAAGATAGAGAGGTGTGGCATTCCATGGTCGCCAACGTCTGCAGGGGCACGTCACTTCGGTAAGGTAAGGTACTGCATCATCAGCATACATAAAATATGAGATATTCCATCCATCACATTCATTAACAATGCCATCCCTCTCTCCATTACTGATGTCTTAACTTCTCTCATCACACCATCAATATATATATTGAACAACCATGGGGACGTCACACAACTTTGTCGCATGCCCACACTGACTGTGAACCATTCACTTAGCTTGATGCCCACTTACCCTCACACATGCCTCGCTACCATCATAAAAACTCTTCCATCCATCCATCATCCAATCCTATGTCACCCCATAAGAAGTGCAGGAACCCTGGGCTAGGCAAGTTGGTCCTGACATTTAAGATGAAAGGGACCAGCCTCACTCATCCCTGAGTGGCATTATGTGAGCAATAAACCCCAACTACCCCTTGGACATAAACCTACACAGGCTCAATCCAATTGGAGAACCTTAATTACCCATTAAACCACCAGGCGCCATAATTAAAACTCTTAACGGCATGTAACAGCTTACCATCTACACTGTACATGCACAAAACATTCCACGATCCTTCTCTGCTTACTCTGTCATATGCTTTTTACAGATCCACAAATGCCAGAAGTACCTTATAGTCTTTCTCACAAGCCTTCTCACTAGCTGTCTCACTGCAAATATTTGATCCACACATCCCCTGCTACTCCTAAAGCCACTGTGTTCATCACTCACCAGGACTTCTGATACCTCTCTTTCTTTCTCTATAATAATTCTTTCACAAACATTCCCTACAACACTCAACAGACTTATGCCACACTAAATCATGTACTCACTTCGCTCACCTTTATTTATATACAGGGGTACAATCACAGCCTTTATCTGTTCTACTGGCACAGTTTCATTCATCCATGCTGCTTCTTTCTCATTTTTCAGCCACTTCACAGCATTCTTAACCACTGTGAGTGTCACGTTTCCTGGCACTACAAAAAGTATCTCCCAACTTTAATAAAATTGTCTGGCAGCTGCAAGAATAACAAATTTATCAAAGTAAAGGCATTAAACAGTAAAAGTATGGTACAGTACTTACATTTCTAATATTGTCTGCAGATCCAAAATTGGAGAGTTCTGGCCATATTTCATGTGGAGTATTCATATTGCGTAGCACAGCGGCAACACTGTGTCTGACCTCAAACCCAGGTAGTAGTGAATTTCCACGTGGATACAGGTTGATGGACAAGATCTTCTCGGGAATAGCTTTCATCTTTGCCAAGGCATACAGTGTCTTATTACACACCAGCTTGACCCGATGCATTGACAGCTGCCCCTCATGTTCCTGACTGAATTTCAAGTACACATGCTCAGCAATGATGTACTTCAGGAATGAGTCACCTAGAATTTCCAGTCTCTCCAAGTCAAAGTTATCATTAGCTTGGCACAAAGTTAATGCCTGAACCAGCATCATGGGATGGATATAGTCATCCCTGACACTCATTAGAGAAACTGATAAATTTTCACTGAGATCATCTGTGGCCTGTCCAGTATACTTTTCAGTCCAGTTAAAGTCAACTGCAGGAAGCTCAAGCTCTGGCTCTGAGAATGAGCAATTCATAACACTGCCCAACTGGTGAGCCACATTAAAGCTATTCAAACGATGCATAATTGATGGAACACACATGAGCTGCCACCAGAAGGATGCTTTCAAAGGCATCAATCCACACAGCTCTGGTATTAACTGTGGAGGCTCACGAGAAAGCTTCCCATCCTTTCTCTTTGCTTTCTTTAAATAGTTCAGTTCCTTGACCATATGCTTTGCAACCAGCAGTGGCTGAGTTTTATTAGTGATTTTCCGACTATATCGATGCAAGTAGTAGTCTTCATAAGTGTCATAACCCATGGTGTTGTCAGGAAACCTGGTAACTGGAGTTTTGTCTTCACAGATATCAATGGTATAATACACTTCACCTGGGGCATAAAGGGGATATATAATGCTGTCTTCATAAGCAGATCTCTCAAACTGGAACACTTCATATGACAGTCGTGTCACTATGGGCGTCAGTGATGTTAGTGGCTGAAGTTTTTTGAGAAGGCTGTCATGAAAAGAGCCTGATTTTGTCAATGGAACTATGAAAACACCAGAAATCTGTGAACTAAACTCAAACACTGATGGGTTTATGTGAAGCAAGTGTTTATACACAAGCTTGTGGAAGTGCTCAATATTTCTAATGACCTCATCACTGATACTGGTTAATGTCTTCAAAAACCGAGGTTCAACAACAATTTCACCCCATTTGGAAAAATACAGTGGAAATGGGAAATGAATTAGATCCTTCATACATAGTATTCCAAGAGATACGTCAGACAAGCTCGAATCAACCTTTATATCTGAGGTGTTGGATCCTTGAGGCTTGATGGTGCAGGAGTAAAGGTAGAAGTGCCCTTGAGGCTGGTAGGTGAAGGCCACAGACACCTCACGATCGTATATTTGTCGACGCTTCTTTGTTCCCGGGGCTGGTGCTCCTGGCTCCTCTGGTTCGTCAGGAAATTCTACCAGGCCATCCACAAGAACTTCATCTTTGTGATCTCTTGGTCGCAGGTGATTGTTCAGCTCCCCCATCTCATGCAGTCTGCGACACATGCGCATGGCTGCACTCTTTTTGGCAAGATCTTTAATCTCCATCCAACCACCAAAAATCATCTCCTTCAGTGGGGCATTAATTGGCAACCTGATACCTGCCCTTACTCCACTCTTCAGCATGATCCCAAGACTCATAACATTGCTGGCATTTTCAAACACTACCTCAGGTGCTAGTTCTGTGAATTTGTCCTGAGGTAAATGTCCACAATACACATTGATGAGTGGTATTGCTGAGTTCATTGTGATTTTAGGACCATCACATCCATAAGGCTCATAAGGGGGAATGTGCAGGTCTTCGGCATAATGACGACTGACATCCGACTGTGAGGGCACTCGGCGATCATGGCACAGTTCATTAAGAGATGTTTCAATCTGTTTGTACCTAGCTATATCATCTCTCAGTTCATTTATCTTACATTCAGTCACCATGAGGACATACCTGGAGGGCAAAGCTCGTGCTCTTCCTCTTGACTGTACATATGAACGGTAGTTTGGGGGTTCAGAAAAACGAATCACAATGTTGCATTTCCTGATATCAACACCCTCTTCCAAAACACTTGTTGAAACTATGAAGTTGCACTCACCACTGCGGAACTTTGACAGTGTTATTGCTTGTTTTCGCTGCTCTAGTTTGGCTAGATTGATGTCTACAGCAGTTCTTGTATTAGAGCCAATAACATACAATGCATTAATGAATGCCAAGTCAGAATTTGTTTCAGCAACTACTCTAAGAAGATCATACAGGATCTTGGCAGTGTTCCTCATTTGTACAAAGATCAAACCATAAACTTCTCTCTTACATGCACGTAAAATATCAATCAGTCTCTTGACCTTGTTTGAGATGTGGCAAATTGGATTGGTCATTACCAATTCATGCTTCACACAATATTCATAAATCTGTTGCAGTCTACTGCGAAGAAGACCCATCAACTCTCTCATGTCTGGGACATCTTCCATCTCCTCTGATTCTTCAAAATCCTCCATCTCAAACCTGATGGCTCGTGCAACACACCAGTCCCCAAGCTCAAGCATGATTGTGATAATATTATTAAGCTTCTTTTTCACAATCTTTTTGAACTTCTTATCAATATTAGGCATCTCTTTAATCTCTTCACACACCACACACAGCTGGGCTTGTATCATTGTCTGATACTCTGTCTTACTCGCAGTTGAAAAAGACACAATAATCTCCTTAGGCCCAGTACTGTGCTTTATGACTTCATCTGTATAAATGGAGGTCACAAGAGCACTATCCATGGCCACTTCTAATTTCTTCATGTAAGGCATTACATCTTTGGGCTTGCACTTCTTGTGGATAACACATGCAGTGAGGCCAAGGATCTTGGGGCAGCACTCTGGGGAATATCTCTTTAGGGATTCATACTGCCGCATCACCTCACGCATGGGGTGGTTGCCAGATGTGTGGTGGCATTCGTCAATGATGAGAAGGTTCACTGAAGACATCCTTACCCGGGCATGAAGAACAATATCAAGGAAGATCTGTGCAACCATCACCAGCACTTCATGTTTCTCTATTTCTTCTTGCCACTGGAAGATGAAAACAGATAACTGAATTAGCAAACTCAGCAACTGTATCTACCAAAAGAGCATTAATTAAGTACAGGTAATCCCTGTAAGTACTATATGGGATGAATTCTAAAATACCACAAATTTTTATTGGGAGCTGCTAAACCAGGGGGAAATCACACAGCAATTTCACAGCTAGTAACATAAATATATTAAGCAATTTACTGAAGACTTCAGAGTATATATACAGTAAAACCTCGATATAACGGACTTCAGTAGACCGGAATTCGCTTTTATTGGACTCGAGGAGCTACCAGACTAAACTCCTATATATCGGAAAAAGTCCGATACAGCCAGAAAGCAGTCCGAACTGCCTGACAACTTCAACTATGTTCACCACAATAAGACAAGTAAAAGACATGTTTTTCAGTGCACAGTACAGTATTATTATACCATCTGATAAATGTAGTGATGGTATAACACAGTACAATACTGCAATGGTGGTGAAAACCACTGATGCAATCCGGACTAATGTCTGATATATCGGAAAAAGTCCGGATTAGCAGGGATAAGTCCGGATGTCGCTTTTATCGGGAAGTCGCATACTTCGGACTGGCCTGAGCCCCAATTAGTCCATTATAGTGAGGTCTTACTGTATATATATGAGGTAAATCCACAATAGATGCAATATTCATCATGAGACAGTTGCAGGAAAAGTTTCAACAGAGGAGGAAATGCTTGTACCATGTGTTTGTGGACCTGGAAAATGCTTCTGATAGAGTACCAAGGAAAGTTACAAGTGGGCCTTGAGAAGACAGAATGTGCCTGAGAGACTCATTGCAGCTGCCATGTCTTTCTATACTGATACAATATCAAAAGTCAAGACAATAGCAGAAACATCAGGAAATTCTGGAACAGGAGCTGGGGTACATCAAGGTTCAGCACTCAGCTCACTGCTGTTTAACATAGTGATGGAGGAGGCAACACGGGAATGTAGAGGGGAAGCCCATGGGAACTGCTGTATGCTGATGACCTAGTGCTGACAGCGGAAACTAAGGAAGAAATGGTGGAACTGTTTAATAGATGGAAAAGTGGAATGGAGAAGCGGGGAATGAAAATAAATATGGATAAGACAAAGGTAATGGTGTCAGGCAAGAAACCAACAGAAAGAATTCAGTCAGGAAAATGGCCATGTGGATGTTGTGGCAGAGGAGTAGGAGTGAACTCACTGCCGTGCACGGAGTGTAATAAGTGGTGCCATAGAAGGTGTTCGGGTCTGTAGAATTTGAGAGGAATGCAAAATTTCTGCTGCCCAACCTGCATAAGAAGAGAGGCAGAGGGAGATGAAGCAGAGGATGTGCTAGAGGTGAATGGGGGCATACTACAGGAAGTGCAGAAGTTCTGCTATCTAGGAGATGTACTGGACTGTAAAGCTGAAGTGGAGAGATCAGTTAGAACAAAAGTGGCATCAGCATGGTCAAAGTGGAAGGAAACAGCTAGCCTACTGGTCAACAAACACATACCACTGAGACACAAAAGTAAAACATATGAGGCCTGCATCAGACCAGTACTGATATATGGTGCTGAAACATGGGCTTTGACAGATAGACTGATGAATGTTCTGAGGAGTACTGATCGTAGAATGTTGGAAGAGTGAAGAAGGCAGCTGTGTGAGAATAGCAGAGGAACTGGAAGTGGTGGGACGTCGACTGTCAGGAAGACCTAAGAAGACCTGGAAAAGTGTTGTAATGCAAGATAAGGAAAGACTGGGTATTGGAGAAGATTTAATCCAGCATAGGAAGCAGTAGAGAAAAGCCATCACATATCCAACCCCAGTCTGAATATGGGAACAGAAGGACAAAAAACGATGATGATTTATATAAAAGGTTCCTTATAATAAGATTACTGTACCTACAGTATACAGGGAAACCATTATGAAAGGGGTGCTTTCTATTGGCCACTTGGAAAAAGCCACCCTTTTCCTCTCATTTATCTGTAATCAGTTGCCACAATGCCCCTGAACAAATGTTACAACATCTTGCTGTACTATGAACACTAACGCTGGATGCAGGCACGAATACAAAGTTGTTTAAATTGTTGGGAGTTGGTGGCCAACACTATCTATCCATCTATCTATAGCCCGACGCCCTAATCCCGCAAAGGGTGGCCGCAGACAGAACGCCTCCAAGTCGTTCTGTCACCCACCATTTGCCTACCCTCCCCCCAGCTCACTTCCTCCTCCCTCATATACCTCTCAACGCCATCCCTAACTTTATCTATCCATCTCTCTATAGCCTGACGCCCTTATCCCGCAAAGGGTGGCAGCAGACAGAACGACTCCAAGTCGCTCTGTCACCCACCATTTGCCTACTCTCCCCCCTCCCTCATATACCTCTCAACTCCATCCTTCCACCTCATCCTCAGTCTTCCCCTCCCTCTCCCTCCCTCCACCCCACCTGAATACACCCTCTTAGTCAGTCTTTCATTCTCCATTCTCTCTAAATGTCCAAACCACCTCAGTGTATTTCTCCTGATCTTCTCAACCACATCCACTTCCACCCCACAACATTCCTTCACTTCTTCATTTGTCAACCTGTCCCTTCACGTCACTCCACATGCTCCTCTCAAGTAACTCATTTCCACTGCTCTCACTCTTGACTTGTTACCCCTCTAGAAAGATCCATGCCTCGCTTCCATACGTCAGGGTAGGGATCACGATACTATCATGCAGTGACTTCTTGACTTCCATACTCACCTCCTTATTTCTCATCACCGCTTTCAATGAACCAACAACCTTCCTTCCCTGCTGTACCCTTTCAAGTATTTCATCCCCAAAACTTCCATCCTTACTCATCACACTACCCAAGTACTTGAATGCACTCACATTCTCCATATCCAACACACATGCATGAATAATTGTACATTTAAATGGGGGTTTATACATATATATATATATATATCGTTTTCGTTTTTTCGTTTTCGTTTTTGAAGGCTCCAACATGCTTGCATGTGTCGGCCTTGGTCACCTAATGGCGGCTCTCCACGCTGCTCGATCTCTGGCAGCCTCCCTATTCAGTCCCTTAACCCTTAAGTCACATTTAATGACCTCGTCCCATGTCTTTCTCGGTCTACCCCTCCCAACCCCTCCCCCAATATTAACACTTCTCACCCTCTGTACCCAATTATCATCCCCCATCCTCTCCACATGTCCAAACCACCTCAGCCTACCTCTCCTCATCACAACACCAATACACTCCAGTCCCATCCTACCTCTCAACTCTTCTATCGTAAACCCAGCCCCCCCAGGCCTTGCACGCAGGGACGCACTGCACATCCACCTAATCATTGTCATTTCTGTACGTTTAAACCTGCGAATATC
>JAGKTI010003560.1:34868-56678 GCA_018397915.1 Birgus latro
TATATATATATTTATATACATATATATACATAATACATATATACTGTATATATATAATATACTGTATATGTGTATATATATATATACAGAGTACAGTAGACAACAGGACCATGAGGAAGGATGGAGAATAAGAGGCTGACTGAGAAAGTGTATGACTGAGGTACAGCAAGGGGTGGGGGAGACCGCAGACAAGACGGAGAGATGGGGTGGAGTGGTATTAAAGAGAGGGGGAGGGGATGAGTTGCAGAGAGGGCTGCCATTTAGCAGAGGACAAGGGAATATGGAGGCGATACTTTTGTGGCCATCTCTTACAGTATTAAAGTACCAATTGACACAAAGATGGATGGATGGAGGGAGGGATAGGCAGATAAATATGAGACATTGAGAATGACTGGGGTGAACTCACCAAAGCATAGTTTTGAGAAAACAAGGGTTAAAGTTTGCCAATGGGTAAATCATCATATCTCCATTGTACATTTATCAATTTTACTGAATAAGGTCTCATTTTAAGGCCAATTTAATGCAGAACATGTCTGTTTTGGTAAATGAACTTTTTTGTTTTTTTTTTTGTTTATGGTTCAAGCTGATGTTCAATAATAAAATGGTGTGAAATGAACATCAGTGAATTAATGACATAACGAATTTTTGTTCTAAAAAATTAAATTTACTGTACAAAATAAATAAATGTTAAACAAAGATAACATTCACCCTAGATGACGTGCTTGCTCTGCTAAAGACGCTGGTGAGCTGAAGAGGGTATGGTAGGTAATTAGTAGTTGATCTAATCATTATCTGATGCCTCCTATTTCTCTGCAGCAAGTGAAGTTGCTTGGCTGGCAATAACATCATCAAGAAATCCAGTAGTACTGTCCTATCCTCTGAGTACCTAGAGGTCTTCAACTTTTTCCTTGGAGATCTGTATGGCTTGATGGTACTTGACAGACATGGGTATCACAGCTAAGATAAATGATGGGTTATAAGCTGAGGCCCTTCCCTTTTAAAGCTTGAGTTCATTGGCATAAGACAAGTTGTAGTCAGGTGCAATGGCAATGCTGTGTTTATTTTTGTCAAAAATAAAGGTCCTGCCATCCTTCAAATTGGCACCTTGAAAGGCCTTCTTTGTAATGTGGTTCTGCAACGGATGCTGAATGGTTCAAGAAAAGGATGAAGAGAGTCACTGGCCAGGCACGCCACAGGCAAGTTCGCTTCTGTCAGCCCAAGCAAGACACCAATTCTCGCTCATCATCTTGGCTGAATATACCACTGCTTTTCATGGGGTTTACCTTACGAAGACAAGGGCAAACTCGCATCCATCCATCTTCATATTGTACATTAAAGTTTACTGAAAATGCTCATATAAAAAACAAATTTTGCTTGGGTGGAAAGGTCACCTCTGTCATTCTCTATGCCTAATATGGTTGATATATAAATAGATGGATAGTAGCAGAGGAGGACACATTAAACATACCTCAGATGGAGACGTTGTGTCAGGCTGATCGACATCCATGGTTGTACTGAAAACCAAAATTTTCAGTTTATAATACAAAACAGTACATACTTTATACACATGTAGCTACAGTTATTGTGGCCCAAGTTCATCTGAATGTGAACCCAGTGGACTACAACCTACAGATGCCCTTCTGCTATCCACTATCTTCCTTTTGGGCGACAGGAAAACTGAAGGTTTTTCGTACGGCCTGGCTGCCTATATATATACGGTATATATATATATATATATACACACACAGTATATACATATACGAAATCCTTGTTTTAAGTCACTTTTGTAAGTGTTCAGTTTTGCTATTAAATCACCAACAAGATCAAGGACAACCTGTTAAAGGTTCCATTGCTCCTATACAGTTGATTTTCCCAGCCTTCCCCAGTTGACAGTACAGTACAGTACTACCCATATGGAGAAAGTTTTAGTAGTAGCAGAACACAATGCTGCAAATCCAGGCTAAACTGTACAAGAAACAGGAGGACTACAGACAAGCTGCTCTTTTCCTGTAGTCCACCACCTTCCTTTCAGGGGATTATAAATGAGTGGAGGGATACTTGTACAACTAAACATCAGGGCTGCTTGGCTATATCGGTGCCACTATGTGAAGACATCCCTTTTCTGCACCACAAAAAGGTGTATAGTACTAGCTTTTAATGCAATACAGTACCTGTACTATACTTATATAGGTCAGAAATGTGTTCCAGAATATTAGTTTTTCCACACAATTGGTACTATAAACTGGGAAAAATGGCAAAATCAGCTATACAGATACCAACAGAAATTTAACAAACAACATCACAGTAACTTACTGAGGATTTACTTTATTGGAGGGGAGGGGCGGATCAATGTCATACAGAGACAAACTACTAGTACCGAAGACTGACTGTACGGCATCTTGTACAGAACTGTCAAATAAATGTACATTTACCATCATCCTAACCTTATTTCCCTCCTTTAAATAAGGATGAGGTAATGAGGAAGGACACCTACATGTGGTGACACCAATAAAATAAGATGGTTCTATTGCTTGGTTATTAAAGTGTCCCTCAGCTCTCTCCAAACACCCAATAGAAAGATGGTGGACTGCAGGAGAAAGAACAAAATCTGGGGCAACAACAAATGGGGAGGTAAGATCCAGAAGAAGGGATATGGACAACACAAAAATGTGAAAACTGTCAATAGTGTGTTTGGTGTAATGGGTACATACAAGTATTTTTATTCCCTAAATCATGAACCAATCAGTAAGGGATGCCTTTTATAGTGAGATGAGGAGAGTGGTGGCTGAACAGGGAGCCGTAGATAGAGGCGTTAATTAACAGTATAGAGCCCTTAAGAACAACCTCTTGAGAGTTACTGATGCAATATGCGGTTGGACAAGAGGCCCATCAAGACATAAAGTAACTTGGTGGTGGGATGACGGTGTAGAAGCTGCAGTTAAGGAGAAAAAAAGGCAATCCCGGGAATGGAAGAAGGGTGGTAACGGGGAGGAGTACTTGGCTGCCAAGCGCAGGGCTAGAGGAGAGGTATACAGGGCGAAGCCTGAGTCACAGAGACTTTTATTTACTTGATAATCTAAATCATGGGGATAGGAAAAATACAATTTTTAGGGTGGCAAATCAGGTGAAGAGGGATAATTGGGACATTGTAGGTGAGCAGTGTGTGAAGAATGATGAAGGAAGGGTAGTGGTGAACAGTGGGGGATATTAAAGATGCATGGAGAAAGCATTATAGCAGGTTGTTGAATGAGGACTTTGATTGGGATAGGGAAGGCTTGGAGCCAGCTGATCCAGTGTTTGGGCCTTGGCCTTTGATTGGCGCTGCTACTGTGAGTGAGGCAATAGGCAAGATGCGGGTAGGGAAGGCGGCAGGTGTGTCTGGGTTGACTGCTGAAATGTTGAAGGCCTCAGGAGATACTGGGGTGAGGTTAGTCACTGACCTGATAAATATGATTATATATGAGTGTGTCGTCCCAGATGATTGGCTGAAGAGTGTAATTGTAAAGGTGTACAAAGGGAAGGGTGATGCCTTGGAAAGGGGAAATTACAGAGGCATAAAGCTCTTAGATCAGATAATGAAAGTAATGGAGAGAGATCTAGAAGGTATGATTAGAGAAAGAGTGAATATTGATGAGATGCAGTTTGGGTTTATGCCAGGCAGGGGGACCACTGATGCCATATTCATTGTTCGACAGCTTCAGAAAAAATATATTGGAAAGAAAAGGGAATTGTATTTTGTTTTTGTTGATCTGGAAAAGGCTTTTGACAGAGTCCCTAGAAAGGTGGTAAAGTGGGCGATGAGAAAGCTAGGGTTGGAAGAGTGGCTGGTTAGGGTGGTTATGGCCAAGTACGTGGGTGCTCGCACCCAGGTAAAAGTGAATGGAGTTTTGAGTAATGAGTTTTCTGTGAATGTTGGTGTGCATCAGGGGTCAGTTTTGAGTCCCTTGTTGTTTATCATGTTACCTGAAGCCCTCTCACGTGACTTCAGAGATGGACTCCCGTGGGAGATGTTGTATGCTGATGATTTGGTGTTGATTGCAGAGAATGAAAAGAAGGCGGAGGAAAGATTTAAGAAATGGAGAGATGGTATGGGGTACAAGGGCTTAAGGTAAATGCAGATAAAACAGAAGTGATGATATGTAGGGTTGGTGGCAGTACAATCAAAGGAGAGGAAGGGTGGCCATGTGCAGTTTTCCACAAAGGTGTGGGAAGTAATTCCATTTTATGCAGTGTTTGTGATAAATGGGTGCACAAGAGATGTAGTGGTATTAGAGGTAGACTGCGGGATAATGCTGATTTTATGTGTGGCGTGTCGGGGAGAGCAGATGGAGATTGTTAGGCGAGAAAGGATTAAACTTGCTGGTGAGTCTCTTGAGTGTGTGGAAGAGTTTTGTTAATTGTAGAGACATGTTATGTGCCGGAGGTGGGGCTGGAGTCAGCTCAGTTGCTAGGGTGAGAAGTGGTTGGAAGAAGTTCAGGGAGCTGTTGCCGCTCCTGACATTGAGAGGACTCTCCTTATGTGTTATGGGGTCTTTGTATGCAGCATGTGTTAGGAGTGTGAAGCTGTTTGGTAGTGAGACCTGGGCAGTAAAGGAAGAGGATATTCGCAGGTTTAAACGTACAGAAATGACAATGATTAGGTGGATGTGCAGTGCGTCCCTGCGTGCAAGGCCTGGGGGGGCTGGGTTTACGATGGAAGAGTTGAGAGGTAGGATGGGACTGGAGTGTATTGGTGTTGTGATGAGGAGAGGTAGGCTGAGGTGGTTTGGACATGTGGAGAGGATGGGAGATGATAATTGGGTGCAGAAGGTGAGAGGTGTTAATATTGGGGGAGGGGCTGGGAGGGGTAGACTGAGAAAGACATGGGACGTCATTAAGTGTGACCTCAAGGTTACGGGATTGAACATGGAGGCTGCCAGGGATCGAGCAGCATTGAAAGCCACCATTAGGTGACCAAGGCCGATGCATGCAAGCATGTTGGAGCCTTCAAAAACGAAACGAATGAACACGAGGCATGTTTCAACAAGGATGTTTCACTTAAAGTAGTACCGGTATTTTGTCTGCAAACTGCGAGTAGGAAGACACTGTAAAACCAATATCAATATTAATAATAAAGACGTGATGGGAAGCGTTAGGAGAAACACGTTAAGGTGGTTTGGGCATGTGGAGAGGATGGAGAGTGAAAGATTGACGAGGAGAGTGTATGTGAGTGAGGTGGAGGGGGCGAGAGGGAGGGGGAGGCCGAGGATGAGATGGAGGGATGGAGTGGAGAAGTATATGAGAGAGGGGGGTGTGAGTTGGGAGCGTGGTAGTGAAATGGCAGTGGACAGAGTGACATGGAGGCGATTTGTCTGTAGCCACCCCATTCGGGATTGAGGGGTCTGGCAATAAATAGATAGATAGATATTAATACAGCAATAATAAAAACAACAATAATAATAATAATAAACTACATAAAATTATATTAGATCTGGTTAGCTCTGCCTAATGTATATGGTACAGAAAAGGATAGAGGTAAAGCTGGAGACTCTACCCTCCTTTACTTAACTAAGCAAAGCACTTGTGACAGAAATGTCACTGACAAGACAATTTATAATTCAGCATCAAAAAACACAACTACACACAAAGATCTTACTATCTGAAACTGCAATGCTACAAATACAAATTTCCTCATTCTGGTTTGACCAAACAAAAATGATTCTTAAAATGTTCTCATTTTTGTGAATGTCACAAGAGAATATTTTACAACAAAAGGACAACCATGTTAAAATCCTGTAACAAATCTATATTAGCTGATAAGCAACTTCTGGTAATGCCCTTTGAGAAACACTTACCAGTAATCAGTTTTCCTATTTGTGGACAGGGCAAATATAAATAATTTACCATCCATCTGATAATCAGTACAAGAAAATGGTGACATTATCATCTAACACTCAAGATGCAAAATCTCAAAAGCTCTTGCACAACATGCAAGGACTAGTTACATTATAGTACACCATAATTTTTGGTCATATCATGTAAACTATTGCTTAACATCCTGGCGTTATACAAATGAAAGTGCTCTGCATAACACTATCTAAAAGTTTTGCTATAGAAATGTGGAACTATAAGCAAAATTCTGTTCGTTTGACCAGGAAGGCATCCTACCTTTAGCCGAGTCAGGTTGACCACAGCTTAAGTATAAGTCGTAATGCCCAGGATCACATCAATTCAAGGCTGTAACCGCATATTCTGAGCCCCTGCGAGGCTTATCGCCCGCCCCAGCACCCACATGAAACGTATCGCCAAACTAAGTGACGTGACGAAAACTGTACCGTCCGCCCAAACAAACTGTTCGGATGGTATTGTCCTTGACTTCTACTCCACTGCTTCTGAAATTTGTTTTGCTGACAAGTTATATAGCAGAATTACACAAATCAGATAGTGAAAATACATATATTTAAATATCTTTAAGAAACATTGGGAAAGAATTAGAGAAAACTATGTTTAAGATTTAAATGTTCAACAGGGAGAGCGTTTGAACATTCCGTAGCCACACGTTTAGCTCCTGTCAGTCTCGACTTAAAAAAAAAAAGATATATAAAGTAAACAAGAGTCTATCCATAACTCAGTGTTCATTATCGTTGCTCCGTTCCCACGTTCTTACATGAAGTACTTGGGGTTTGAGCAATCAACGTGACAGTTAGTTTATAGATATCCTTCACCTATAGTGAAGGCCGGGCCATCTATTAGCCCGGTCAGTGGGAGGTAAGCTGCTTGCAGAGTTAGCTTGAGCTAAACGGTTGAAGAGGATCATAAGGAGTTGTGACTCGTTGGAATAGGCCTGGGTTGTTACGCTTTATCTTGGCGAGTACTTTGTAGGCGAATTCTTGAGGGTCGACATCAGCAAGAAGTACGAAGTCTTGAGAAGGCTGGAGGTGTTGGTCGTAGGCCGAGGAGGTGGAAGGGGAAGAGGGAGTGGATGGAAGACGTGGAAGTTCAGTCTTCATTTCTTCGGCAAGAAGTGGCCGCCGTTTTTTTCCCTTCTTCCTTTTTCTAGATGCTGGAGGGGGCGATGGCGAAGCAGGAGCCTCCACGATGGCCTGGAGGTCTCCTGCTGGTGCCCCGTCAGGAGTAGAGTCGTCGGCTTCCATGATAGCAGCTGGTGAAGGAGGGGTATGATCGTCTTCATCCCGAAGGATGGAAGGATCGGGAGAGGCGGCCCTCCTCACAGCTGCTGACGGCTGACGGCGGTTACTACCGTGTGTGGCGTCCAAGGGCGGGGCAGGGGATTTGGTGGAGGAGGAAGCACTCGCTCTGTTGATAGGAGCGTCAAGCTGCAGCCTTTGTCACGGTGTTGTGCGAGGTTTGGGAGGCTGCAGCATAGTGGAGAGACGCTCCTGACGAAGGGCTGGCCGAGCATCGCGAGCGAAGTTCCGAGGGATGATAAGGCGCGGCAGCCCGGTCTTCTAAAAAATCTGGGGGAGTAGAACGAGCAGCGCTTCCTTATCATCGCCACAGAATGCCTTCGCAGTTGCGATGCACATGGCAACGATAGTTTCTACACCTCCAAAACATCGGCGATCCTCTGGCCGGCCTCCACGAGCCGAAGGGCACCGCCGTGAATGGGCAACGCCCTTCACAGCAGCACCTCCCGGCCCCGTGATGCCCTTAGGCTCGGGACCCTTCAGTGTTTGGACGATGTAGAAGACGACCGTCTCGCCCTGAGCTAGTGAGAGCGAGGGGCGCTGTGAAGAGGGGGCAGCGATCCCGGAACAATGCACGAATACATCGGCACCAGTGTCCTGCGCCGAATGAACCCGTAGCCCGCCCTCACGCTGTACCACTTCACAGTGCCTTTGAAGGACTGCTCTCCTTCAGGCCCAGTACTGCTAGAGTTAGCCCACCACGACGGGTCGTAGGCTGAAGCAGTAGATGAAGAAGCCATAGTGAGGAGAGGAGGAGATGTTGCTACCACCGCTGCTGGACGAGAACTGCAACGTGACAGATTGTCATGATGAATAATTATGGACACCACCAAAAATCTGCTACACCTCACCCAACGATCCACACATTTAACATGCCTGTTGAACTGCCGTTCTGTCGACTATCATACTGAAAGTTACAACTCTTGTGTGTACATTCCTGGCAATCAAATTTTCATAACTTCCTTAACCACATTTATTCATATATTCACTTAACATACCCTTCCATCTTGGTCTTCCACGCCTCACCCTCAACTCCTACGTTCACATTCATTCTTTTATTATATCACCTAAGCACACTCCTGTACATCAGTCAATAAACTTTTTTTTTTATCCCCCACATACAGAAGTTGTTAAAGCCCATTTACTGTTATTTCAATTACTCCACACTTTATTATTCATGCCACTCCTGTCACGCCCTTTATTCATACTTATGGGCACTATGCACACTTTCATGCTGTTCTTTTGAAATACTGGCTTCTTTAAGTTACTGTACTCTATTCTCTACTATGCTGATTCAAATACTCTGCAGTATAAGGCATTCATTGTTATTCAGAAGTCATCAGCAAGAATTGCACAATACTGTATTACATAATCCTTCCTCCACCACTTAACCCTACATATCATTCAAAAACTACAATGACACAGCTTTCATGGAATCGCATTCCTTCTACGAGTCTAGTTTCCATACCCCAACCTGTAGCCCAATCTATCTATAGCCAGACACCATAATCTGGTAAGGGGTGGCTGTTGTCTTTGAGAGAGTTTTACGGGGAAGAGCACTACCCCTCCACCAACCCACTTGTTGACAGGTAGGGAACACATGGGCTGGTTATATGGCTTCCACAGAGCATTGTAAATGGTTTCCTGGATTACAGGAAACCATTTGGCTTGTCACTCAATGTAAAGCCACCTGAAAGGAAAGGAGTAATAAAAAGTGACAGCAAAGATGGGAAAAATAGGGAGAAAGGAGGGCAGACGCAGAAAAAGAATGATAAAGGTGACGGCAGAAGTAGGCAGCACTACATCAAGTATAGATGATGGTTGCCACCACCTATGAAAAAACTATCCCCTTGTGCAGCACAGAAGAACTGTCCCATAAAGGGGCTAGTACCATACTTATACTCAAGTGCAACAGGAAATTACACTGGTGTGAAAAAGATACCACCATTTGTTTATTAAAGTTTATATACATTGTAAGAAATTTAAACTTAGGAATCTGCAATGCAATATATACTTTAACATCTACGTCTCTGATAACATATAACATACATATGATGGTCTACCAGAACATTCCTTTATAGTAACCACACACAGCCTCAGACATTTCTTCATGTATTTGGCTTATCCGATGCTTTCAGAGTTAAAACCTAATTACATAATGATAAAGCTTCAGCACTGTATATAGCAAACAAACAAATGCTATATCTACATGTACTTTGAACTGCACTGACACCAAAACTCTGGCATCCTCAATACAACACAAAATTACCTACTGGGTGATATTCTCAGCTTTTAACCCCATCAATCAGATACTGCACATTCTTTCACTTATTATTCTTGCTATCTCCATTCAACTTGTTTTCAACTTGGGAGACCTTTGGAAAGTTGAGTAGTTATGTTCAGCCTTCATTTATCCCCCTTGCATTAAAAGATCTCACCCAAGCCACATAACATCATCTAAAGGTAGCAAAAATAAACAGCTAAAGTACCCCACTGGATTCTAGGGGTTTATAAACAAACTTGACCTTTAGGAGTAGTGAGTGTGCATTTTCTTTACCCCAGTGACAAACATGCCCCTATTCTAAGAGGCACTGTAGGCTTTGCAGCACTCTTTCCACATCAATTTATTATATCTATTGCAACTTGATATTCTCTTCTATGTTATTTACATATTACTGGTACAGTACAACCTCCCAAATCCAAACACCTAATCTTTAAAAACTTCCACTTTCCAAAATACTTTTTTCATGCAATATGGTGTTGATGCCACCTGTCTTCACACAATATATATTTGACCTGTGAATAAGTATAGCAACAGATGATACATTACCGGTACTACTTCATTGTATTTACTGTTCATAGCAGTGTAGGCTATTTTTTACATGACTTTTGCAGTTACCGTTATAGTTTTATTTTACAAAATAACTACTGTATTCCATTTTCCATAAAGCCTTTGGATTCAAGCATCTTGGATTGGAGAGTCTGTACTGCACTAACATACTTTGCCCCAGTAACAAACATGAAGCTAAAAAGGTGTAAGATGCAAAATAAATTGCTGAGAAGGAGTGTTACCAAATCTCCAAAGCCCATCAGAAAATGACCCACAGCCCCATGCCTCACTCACTCCAGGCAGAGATTTAACTCTTTCAGTCCCATAACACATATTTTGTTTATTCTTACTAATCAACTCCTCCAGTCCAATGACACATTTTCAGTTTATTCTTACACATTTTCAGTTTATTCTTGCTGTCTCAAGACAACTTACATTAATTAGCTGAGAGGAGATGTTTTGAAGAGAGAACATTACTTATACCCATCATTATAACCTTCACATATTGAGTCCCTTCTTAAGCTGAATTGCAAAATCATGTAGCAGTTTGAGTATATATATTATATAGAAAAAATAATACATACATACATACATCGTCGAATCCTGTGCTGCCTCATGATAGACGCCAGGGGCTAGGCAAGTCGGTCCTGACATTTAAGATAAGAGTAACCAGCCTCACTCATCCGAGTGACATTACGTGAGCAATAAACCCTAACCATCCCTTGGATATAAACGGGCACAGGCTCAATCCAACTGGAGTGCCTTAATTATGCACCAAACCACCTGGTGCCAAAATTTGGTTATATGGTTACCACCCAGTGTAGTAAATGGCTTCCTGGTGTACAGGAAACCATTTGGCTTGTCACTCAGTGTAGAGCCACCCATAGGCCAAAGGAAGAGGAAAGAATGAAGGAAAGGAAGACAGAAGCAGAAGGAAAAAAAAAAAATAATAATAATAATAAAAATGATCTGGACTGACAGGGTTCATTCTTCCACTTCAATGCTGTATTTTCAACATTCAATTCTTGCCACTATCTGATTATTTTATTCAGTTTTGAAGGCCCTTTTATACTGCAGGGGTTATGGTAATCCAATTAAAAAATTCTCAAACCTATTTAACTCATCTGGAGGCACAGCAGTATGAATACGAAAAATATGCCATCTGAATGACACATTGGCATCAAATACCAAGCATTTACCAACTCATACTGTATTATGCACTTCAAAAAGATTAAAATCAAATTTAGAATGACTTGAGTTATATCCACAACACTGACCTCCAATAAATATACCATACTATACACCAAAAATACAAAACTGACTTAAAACATTACCTGACATTACTTCTTCAACTGACCTGAGTGGCATTTAAAATACAATACCCTTTTCATCCTTGAAATTTCACTTAACTTAAACTTCACTGAAACTGCATTAAAAATAAAGTTCCATGCTTCCTTCCTTGTGAGGCAGAAACCTCTTCAATCCGATGATGTACTGTTATTGCTACTACCAGCCCATTCTATTCTGATTAGGAGAGATGTTTAGCATTTGTAAAGGCCACATACAGTATTTCACTAGCCCCTTCACTAAAAACAGATCTCCCTGAAGTTTAATAAACTCGTTTGGCAACATGATTAAAATTCTAAAAATATGTCATCGAACTGAAGGATTCAACGTGATACACATGGTATAGGTATTACTGTGGCACAGTATACACAAAATATCATTACCCACTTCTCAATAGGAATTATTTTACCTACAGTTTGGTACACGCTGCTGAACTGGCATTGTACATTCGTGGACATGATTAGTGATCCACTTTACAACAGGAATGAAGCAGTGAGCAATGACTTTCCAAACCCAATTATATGATCTTCAGAACTTAACAAACTTTTTATAAGAACATCCCTTAGTTTTGGTACAGACAACATACACACAAATTTTGTATATATAATGAATCACAACCAAACATCGTGACAAACTTTACCATTTTATTAGAAAAATCCACGATAATGTGCTGGCAGACAAAGAAATATGGGAAACCTCTACTGACAACAGCAAACATTTAAAAGAAATGTCTTCATCACAACTTCTTTTTTTGATCTATGGTCTCAATATATATATTTTTTTCACTGTATGAAGATACATTTTTTAAACAATGAGATTAAGTACAGTACAGCACTGACTGATGTATCAAGTATTTGAATGCATACATGATGTAAATAAAGATAATAAAAACTAAACAACAATATTAATTATACCTTTTCCACACAGTATACAGCAAGATGTCTCTTTTTTTATTATGCTCAAAATACGTCAAGTATTTTGGTACATAAATACGATAATAATAATATATTCTATTTCATAATTACAGTTTCCATACAGTAATACAGTATAACACACACACACACACACACACAAAAAGTCAATCAAATGGGTTTGAAAAGATAGGAGATTACATCCCTCACACAAATGAACACTTGAGGCAAATTTTTTTACCCCTTCAGTCCCAAGATGTCTTTTTATGGGCACTCTATTTTATTCTTGCTATTGCCACAGGAATCTATACACCTCAGGGGGGCCCTCTATAACTGGGGGGTTGCAGAGAGAATTTTACATTGGAAACTTTTCTAACCAGGGGTCCAGGGTAAGACTTTTCTTAACTTGGGGATTTGCGAGAGACCTTTCTGTTAGCTGCAAGGATACTAAGGCCCAGGATGAACGAATGATACGATACACACATACGAACATACTCTCTCAGGATTGAAAGCTTACAAGTCATTTTGTTTAGCAGCTTATTTCGCATATTATACCTTAGTCTTCTCCTGTATATTACTTATGCCTTTGAAATATCAGCATCGAATGCATAAATGACATACAAGAAATGATTAATGTGCCATATGGAAGAAATTTACTATTAGTGCCATACGGAAGATATTTACTGTTAAGGAAGATGCGTTAGGGAGCCTCCTTAACTGATCAGCATATGAGCCTAAGTGACTTTTCAAAGGAGGCTTTTCTAATGGGGAGAGGGGAATAGGGAGAACTTTTTAAGGGAAGACTTTTCTAACAAATGGAGATTAACTAAAACCTTCATTAACCCCTTCAACTTTATTTAAAAATCATCATCATCCAGACCTCCTTTCCCACCCTAGGGCAGGGTGAAGAGTAGCAACATCCACACAGCCCAAGTTTGTCCAATCCAATCGGCCATGCTCCCATTCACTCATCATTCAAGTCCCCAGAATCCTGGCTCTATCTGATACACAAAAAACATTCACCTCATTCTGTAGCTTCACATAAACATATTCGATAGAGTCAATCCAGACGCTGTCACGTTAAAAAGGGGTGCCAAATCCTTGATCATGCGCTTCTTTTCACAATAATAATCCAACCAGCTTGATCTCGTCAGTCCCCTAGCCTCACTGACTTCCATACCTCTCTTTCTCACACACTCATCCACCATATCCCTCCACCTTCTCCTTGGCCTACCTCGTCTCCTCCCTCCTTCAAATTCGCTCAGATATACCTTTTCACAACTCTATTGTTATCCATTCTCGCCACATGACCATACCATCTCAGTACACTCTCTTCGATTCTCTTATCTTTTTCCCCTCTTCTCTATCACTGTACCCAGGTATTTAAACTCTCTCACCAATTCCAGTCTCTCTCCATTCACTTTACCATCACACTGGAAGTAACCTTCTCTCTCAATAACCATAACTTTACTATTTTCTATGTTTACTCTCAAGGCACAATGCTCACAGACATCAGCAAAACCCTGCACTAGTCTACCAAGTTTGTCCAGTATATATTTGCAACAGTATTAAAAAAAAAAAAAAAAATGCAGTATAAAACTCAACAAAAAAAATCCTTGGGAAAAAAAAAAAACTTCGTATACTTAAGAATTAATATGCCAGACTATATTTTTTTAATGATCACTGAAAACATGCTCTTTACTTGCTAGAAACTGGTCTTCAAATAAACCTGATTTCAGAAAGTATTTAAAACTAGAATCGCATTCACTAGAGCGCATACCTCCGCCAAGGCCCAACATGCAGCTGGAAAAAGACTATCCCCCTATAAAAGCATATTTAAATCTGCTAGATCCAGAATTTTATATGGATCTGCGCCAAACTGTACACATTCGTAAATATCAACATCCTAAATAAGCCTGATTGTTTTCATTAAGATCCATGCAATATTCACTGAAAAATTTATGAAAATGTCGAAAAACACTCTATCTCACAATGTTAAAGAAAGTGAAAAAAAAATTCCTGGATCCGGATCCACACCAAAATTGGATGGAGTCTATTCTGGGCCAAAGCCCATTCATCTATCAAGTTTCGTGGAAATTCATCCAGTAGTTTTTGTGTAATCTTGCTTACAAACCAACAGACAAACAAACGGACAGGGGTGAAAACATAACCTCCTTGGTAAAAAAAAAAAAAAAAAAAAAAAAAAAAATTGCATTTAACCCTGGGCAGCTGCAAATAAATCTCACTTTATTTTTCCTTAACTGATCATTTAAAATAACCTTGTTACTATATCTACATTTGCCTTCACAATCAACCCACTCAGAGAAGAAACCAATGCTGACTTCTCTCTTATTTGCCTGTACAATAGAAAATGAACATGCCTGCTTTTGTTTCTTCACTAATCACCAAAAATAACTGGGTTACCTATTTACACTTGCCTTCACAATGAACCTGGTCAATATGAGAATGTGCCATTTTATTTCTGGCTGTCTGCAGATGATTCTATTAAGCTTACGAGAGTTTTTGAGCAGAAGAGGTTCGATGGATCACCGAAAATAACCAGGTCACCTATTTACACTTGCCTTCACAATGAACCTGGTCAATATGAGAATGTACCATTTTATTTCTGGCTGTCTACAGATGATTCTATTCAGCTTAGGAGAGTTTTTAAGCAGAAGAGGTTAGATGGAGCCTTCATTAACCCCTTCAATATGAATAGCCTTTTCTGAGTTGAACTGATAGTGGGTTTTACTGGATCCTGGAATAACTTTTTTGAACATACTTATTCATATCTATTAAGTAAATAAGTAGATTTTGCTTTTTGGGTTACATCAGAACACACCTATATGTTTTGCTTTTTGGGTTACATCAGAACACACCTATATAAAAAAAGGTAACAGTAGGCTAACAGCCAATCTCATATTACTGATATCCTGCTCATTATGTAGGGTCCCAAGGCTAGGCTACTGCTTGAGCCTGATGACATGTTTCATTGGTTTACTCCTGTTACTTCCAGACGATTTTATTCAGTTATGTGGAGATCTTTTGTAGTGAAGGACTTTGACGGATATTACTTCTAACCCCATAAGTGTGCAAGGTTTCTCCACAGCATAAATACAACTATCTTAATGTAGTGCATCACAGACACCTGAGAGTGTTGCAGAGTACACACAGCTGCACAAAGTACCAAAACATGGAGAACAGATGTCAGCACTTTGTATTTCCTGCTCTTTTCCTCCTCCTTATGGGCACTAGAGTATCACTAACCCTGTATACATTCTTGATTGAAGCAAAGCATTCCCCTCCCCCCCCCTTTTTCCCTGTCCACTGATGAAACTGAGCATAAATTCTCATCTATTCAATGGCCGATACATTTTTTGCCACTTTTTTCCCCCTCATCTGTTCTTTATAGAAACTGAGCATTTATTTTTATCAACTCAAAAGTTTATCACAACAATACCGGTCACCACATGCATTAAGCTACAAGAAGTACTGTATGTGTGGCTACACTCAGTAACACAGTAAAAGTTGCTGTATTGTACTTTGTAATTTTCAAATAATTTCACTTTTTTAATGGACACTGTCGTACGTGAGCATAAGTTTCCAATCTATTAGAAACATTTAATTCATGACGTCTTCTCTCTTTTCGTCCACTACAGAAGCTGAGTGTATATCTAAGAAACAAGCAACATTTTTCCAACATTTTCTTATGTCCACTGCAAAAGCTGAGCACATGTTTTCCATCTTCTCAAAGTACTGTATATTCCCCCCCTCCCCCCTCCCTGCTTTCCACTGCAGAGACAGAGCATACAATCTCATCTACTAAATATTCATTTTCTCAATTCTTTTTCTTTCATAATTACTATGATATAATCTTAATTCATATAGTAGACAGTTTCTGTGTTTTCCATTTTTTCTCCTCCCAAAGTAAATCTATATACAGTACACACTTAATCTAATCACCGCATTCTTTCCCCATTTTCTCTTCTTTCTTCAGTAACGCCCATGCTTATATTCTCCACCTACTCAATCACACCCATACCAGTAGGCTGATAATATTCATCATTTCATCACCCAATCTCCCCATATTCCAGAAGGCAGGGTAAACATTCACTGTGATTATGATGTTTAGTAGTGCAGTCTTATTTATGGATATTATTCACACCAAACCTAGCCATGGAAGCCACATACTTTTTTCTGATGTGGGCACATTTCTAGAAGCAAGCCTGTCTCTCAAGTCACTTGCTGATGATTTTTTGTAATGAGATGCTCCACTCCTGTAGACTTCAGTGACACCAACGATTAGGGCTGGTGTTCTCCCATCTATTTACAAAACAGTAGTTCTTTTTCATTTGTTTATTCTTTGCCAAGGTTAGGGGTACAGGATGTTCAGTTAGGATTGAAGTTCTGCACATCCATGTTTTACGAATGGTATGTGTCTTTGAAAACCAACCATATACATAAAAATCACGCATCACAGCAACTGTATACGGGGGGGGGGGCCTAAATTGTTTTTGACTGCATAAACAAATGATCGTATACCAAGTGACTCTATAATAAGGGTGAACTGTACGGCATGTGATATTCACAGTTAGGTTTGGATGTTAGGTATGGCTTGTGTACTATCCATAAATAAGACTTTGCAACTAAACAAGACAAATATTATACCACATTCAGTACCAAAAACCTATCACTCTGTTGATTATTATTATTATTATCATTATTTCTAAACTGTCCCACAGACCAGCTGGAGTTCATCATTAACATATTAGTGTTCATAATATCACTGTTAATCCCTTCCTGCCTTAGTAAGTTATTTTTTCATTTTATTGCTACTACCAGACTTTTTTCAGTTCCAAGAAGACCTCTGATACTGAAAGGGTTAACAAAGGCTATATGCAACCCCCGAAGGTTTAAAGGTCTCCTTAGTGGAAAATATCAGCCTGCGGGCAGCAAAGAATAAAATGAAAAAGTACAGCCCTAGGCAGATGACAATAAAACATCTTTCAAAAAACCTGCAACTGCAAATAATATGTCTGTGTTGATATATAACAGCAATAAAGACACTGACTAGGTAGTGTTCTGTTAATGGGAGAGAGTGAGAACAAAAAAAAAAAAAGCTAAAAATGCCATATGAATTTTGAAAAAATGGCATACAATAGAAAATAAACAAAGTGTACCAAGTCTATGCATATTATCAGCTCTCAGTGTAGTGGAATAATAAATCAAATCATCTCTACAGTACACTGAAACAAAATACTATATTGTATACACACACACAAACTCTTGCTAGCATGAAAGTCTATAGTAACCCTCTCTCAAATATTTGTTTTCCAGACTATGCCCTAACAATCTCCCATATCTGTTTTTACACCTTTTAATATCAGTACAGTATGATTTCTTTAGGGAACTATGGTGCACGGCTAAAGATAGCCAGATAGATGATTTGAAGTAAAAATGTACAAGGGGAAAAATAACCCTTTCAGCGTTACGACACCAGCACAGTGTCAATGTTAAGATGTTAGAAGCGAAACCTCATATAATGGATGGGGGGGGGAGGCTTGCAAAACTTGTATAATGGAGTACCTGTATGTAAATTGTGGGAAGAATTGGGTTAGGTTAACTGACCCTGCTCATGTCACCAAATTTTTACTTAAACTGCCCATTCTCGTATCATTGGTTTCTCATGTAGCTGACACTCGTATAAGAGGACCTGCTTGTATTATGACGCTAGCGCAGTGTCAAGGTTTAGGTGTACGTGCAAAGTAAATTACTGAGAAAGATGTGTTATGCTCCAAACCCAGGAAGAATTCCACCCTCTATGACTGGCTGGCCATTAACTCCGGTCACTATTACTATCATATTGACTGCCTACTGTCCTCTTGACTATGGTGAAGTCTTTTGTCACTTATTCCTGATACCACCAAATTATTTTACTAAGCTTAGGAGACCAGTCTGTCAAATATGAGGAACAGGATACAATATTCATTACCCACCCATCCTTTGCAATTAGATGATTCCCGTAAGCTGCATTAAATAATCTGTTTGGTAGCCAGAAAATAGCCCCTAACTGCTTCCACTATGCAATCACTCCTCACTGAACACCTGGAAACAGTGTAGGTAAAATACTACTCTACATGAAACAGTTTCTGGCTAATAGAGTGGTTATTTGCTCAAACAATACAAAATTCTCACTTCACAGCAACTTTATAATGAACCATCAGCAATCCAAAAGTGAAACGAGGTGTTATTTCACCAGCGAAACTTAACAACAAAATGTTTAACTTCTTCACCACAGAGACAGCTTTTCAGCTTTACTGCGACCTCCAGATAATTTTATTTAACCCAGGAAAGACCTCTCAGACCAAAGTGCATTAACAAAGGCTAAATCTAATCCCTCAAGTTTGAAAAGCATCCTCTAAGCTGAATAAAAGCATCTGGAGACAGCAAGAATAAAATATAAAAAGCATCGCTGTACTAAAAAGTTACAAAAAACAGCTTTAAAAGAGGAGTAACTGTATTAACCTGGCCCATCAGCCTGCCTGTTATATAGTAGGTGTATAATCAATTCCTGGGATAACTAATATTTTTCACACTGAGTTCTGCATTATACGAGTTATCTCGGTAAATAATCTTTTGGTCCACAGAATTTTGCATGATTCAATTTGTCCCATTATAAAATCTTTTCATGCACAAAATTTTGCTTCATTTGAGTTGTCCCCCACTGCAAATCTTTTTCATTTTAGATTTTTGCATTATGTGAGTTGTCTGGCAATAGATAGATAAATAGAGTTGTCCCAGTATAAACCTTTTCCAGCATGGAATTTAATGCTGTCCGAGTTGTCTCAGTATCAATACATTTTTTTCTATCAATCTGTCTTTTCATTCAATTCTTTACTGCCCCATCAGAGGCATAGGGGCACTGGGTTACACTACGTCGTCCAGACATTTAAGGTGAGTGACCATATGCTTGGCCCCAAAGACTATGTGAGTAACACACCCCAACCACCCTCAGCTGTAAAGCCTTACAGGCCACATCTTGTTGGAGCCCCTTAACCCACTAGACCACCAAGCATCCATGGAATTTGGTCTTATCCAAGGTGCCCCATTATAGGTGCTGCCACTCTACTGCAACCACACTGGAATTGCTCTCCATGGTGTGTGCAATGGTGTCAGGGATTGCATGTGAGAGCCACATATTGCAGAGTCGGGCATACTGAGAGTCATCAAGGTGTAGGGGGTTGCCTCGCTTCAGCCCCTGGTCTGTCTCACCATACTCATCCAGGTAGGGTGGGCTCACGAAGCAACCTTAAAAAAGGCAGGGAGAAAATTACAGTGTGCACCTAACACATCACTACTATTGCTTGTCAATCTCCTATGCTGGCTGATATTCCTACACTGAGAGAGGCATGATATATTTCTTTGCCAATAGATATGATGTGTCAAGCAGGAGTTCCAAATATCATGCAAGTGAAAAAGCAGTGGAATAGTTTGCAAGCTTTTATCCCCGACTGTAATCAAACCAAAAACATGATCATTCCCCAACCCTTATTCCCCCCTAAAGATGGGGTAAGGGAGTGTCAAGAAACAAGTAGACAGAAAGCAACACCATATCCACTGAAACTAGTCCAGATACTCATGAGATACCAACCTTTAATTCTGCCAGCAAGTAGGAGTATTTTACATTCGCGCACCCTGAGGAAGATGCCAGTGCCAGCGCCGCAGTGGTCGGCGTGGAATGTACATGCACCAACCATTTGACGTGAACCCTCTGGAAACTCCGTCTGGCAGCAGTAACTCTATGAAGAGAACATTGTTCTGAGTTTGTACTGTGACTGTTGGTGATGGAAATGGACACAGTCAAATGATGGCATCAATGTGACCAGGCAGTGAAACTGACTAGTAATACATACATCCCTCAATCCCTTCCCTGTCCCCAGAAAGGAGGATGGTGGGCTGCATAAGGATAATTTCTGCCTGAGTTCACTGAGTTCACATTCTGATGAGCCTGGGGTTGCAACTACTACTACTACTACTATTACAACTACTACAACTGTGACTGTTACTACGGTTGTTCTCCTAGTATCATGCCATATTTCAGTAACTCTAAAATATTTGCTGTTGTTACTCCAGTAGGTTAATTCAGCCTATGTAATGTATGTATGTATTAATATATATATATATATTGTATATATATATATGAAGGTTATGAAGGAGTCCATGGAGGATATGCGTATGGTGTGAGGAATGCGGAAGGGGAAAGAATACTCGAGTTTGGGGAGGCTATGGACATGATTGTGTGCAACAAACATTTTGGGAAAAGAATCAGCCGGTTGATTACGTATGAGTCCGGGGGAATTAGTAGTCAGATAGATTATTTTCTGGTCAGGAGGGTTGATAGGAGATTAGTGGGGGATGTTAAAGTTATAGGAAGCGAGGAGTGTGTGCAGCAGCACAAACTGTTGATTTGTGACATGGTGCTTAAGGATCGAGTGATGAGAAGGAGGACATATGTACCTAGGAGGAAAACATGGAAGCTGGGAAACCTATCAGTAAGGGATGCCTTTTATAGTGAGATGAGGAGAGTGGTGGCTGAACAGGAAGCCGTAGATAGAGACGTTAATGAACAGTATAGAGCCCTTAAGAACAGCCTCTTGAGAGTTACCGATGCAATATGCGGTTGGACAAGAGGCCCACCAAGACATAAAGTAACTTGGTGGTGGGATGAGGGTGTAGAAGCTGCAGTTAAGGAGAAAAGAAGGCTTTTCCGGGAATGGAAGAATGGTGGTAACAGGGAGGAGTACTTGGCTGCCAAGCGCAGGGCTAGAAGAGAGGTATACAGGGCGAAGTCTGAGTCACAGAGACTTTTACTTGATAATCTAAATCAAGGAGAAAGGAAAAATATGATTCTTAGGGTGGCAAATCAGGTGAAGAGGGATAATCGGGACATTGTAGGTGAGCAGTGTGTGAAGAATGATGATGGAAGGGTGGTGGTGAGCAGTGAGGATATTAAAGATGCATGGAGAGAGCATTATAGCCAATTGTTGAATGAGGAGTTTGACTGGGATAGAGAAGGTTTGGAGCCCGCTGATCCAGTGTTTGGCCCTTGGCCTTTGATTGACGCTGCTACTGTGAGTGAGGCAATAGGCAGGATGCGGGTGGGGAAGGCGGCAGGTGTGTCTGGGTTGACTGCCGAAATGTTGAAAGCCTCAGGAGATACTGGGGTGAGGTTAGTCACTGACCTGATAAATAGGACTATATATGAGTGTGTTGTCCCAGATGATTGGATGAGGAGTGTAATTGTAAATATGTACAAGGGAAAGGGTGATGCCCTGGAAAGGGGAAATTACAGAGGTATAAAGCTTTTAGATCAGATAATGAAAGTAATGGAGAGAGTTCTAGAAGGTATGATTAGAGAAAGAGTGAATATAGATAAGATGCAGTTTGGGTTTATGCCAGGCAGGGGGACCACTGATGCCATATTCATTGTTCAACAGCTTCAGGAAAAATATATTGGAAAGAAAAGGGAATTGTA
>JAGKTI010003561.1:0-11167 GCA_018397915.1 Birgus latro
GACCAAGGCAGTAATTTTAATTCCAGACTGTTCAGACAAACCTTTAAGGAGTTAGGCATCTCCCAGATCACATCCACTGCATATCATCCTCAGAGTCAGGGTGCATTAGAGAGGTATCACCAAACTTTAAAGCACATGCTTAAGAAGCTTTGTGCTGAAGAAAAGGACTGGGACAAGTGTTTGCCCTTTTTACTGTTTGCAACCAGAGAGGCATCAAGTGAGTCTTTAGGCTACTCCCCATTTCAGCTGATTTTTGGTCATGAGGTAAGAGGCCCACTTAAACTCCTCAAAGAACAATGGGTCAAGGATGATGATCAGATTAACTTGCTAGACTATGTATCAAAATTAAAAGATAGATTGGCCTATAGCACGGAAGTAGCCAGGGCACACTTAGAGTCATCTCAGGAGAATATGAAGAGATGGTATGACCACTCTAAGAAAGTTAGGAACAGGATCTTCAACCCAGGTGACTTAGTCCTTGTTTTACTACCCATTCATGGTCAGCCTCTGCAGGAAAGTTTTGCGGGACCTTATGTGGTTGAGAAGAGGGTAGGTGAAGTGTATTATGTCATTTTAACCCCAGACCGGAGGAAGGAACAGAGACTGTGCCATAGCAATATGCTGAAGGAGTACCACAGGCAAGACGTGGACCCCCCTAAGGCTGTGTGTGTGGTGGCGGCTACCGAGTTGGCGGAGGACGAGGGCTGCCCTTTGACGATGGACCAGATGACCAGTTGGAGAGGAAACCAGCGCGCTTGGAGTATGCTGGCGGATAAACTCTCCCACTTGATTGCAGAGCAATGTGCCAAGCTGGTTGCACTCCTCAGCAAGTTCCCTGATGTCTTCCGGGACACCCCAGGACGGACGGATGTGGCACAGCATGATGTGGTCGTTGGAGATGCTGGTCCTGTGAAGCAGTCACCCTACCGGGCTAGTCCTTCGAAGCAGACCATCATCCAGGAGGAACTGAACTACCTGTTGCAGCAAGGGTTAATTGAGCCCTGCCAAAGTGAGTGGTGCTCCTCGGTCATAGTGGTTCCTAAACCCGATGGGTCCCATCGTCTTTGCATTGATTACCGTAAAGTTAACTCTCTTACGAAAACGGACACCTACCCGCTACCTAGAGTAGATGATTGTGTCGATGCTATTGGCACTGCTAAGTACTTAACCAAGTTGGATTTGATGAAGGGATATTGGCAAGTCCCTCTCACTGAAAGGGCCCAAGAAATTTCCTGTTTTGTGGTTGGTGGCAGTACTTATAAATGTAAAGTCATGCCTTATGGTATGAAGAATGCTCCTGCCACCTTCCAAAGGCTGATGAATGATCTCACCCAGGGTTTGGATGGTTGTGTAACCTACATTGATGATGATGTAATCTTTAGCAATACTTGGGAACAACACTTGAGCCAACTAGATGCCTTGATGCAGAGACTGTCCTCTGCTAATTTAGTGCTTAATTTAACTAAATGTAAATTTGTAAGGGCTCAAGTGCAGTACCTAGGTTATGTGGTCGGCTTAGGCCAAGTGAGTCCACCTGATGTAAAGGTTCAGGCCATAGTAAATTCTCCCCAACCCAAAAATAAGAGAGAGTTGCAATGATTCTTGGGTATGGTAGGGTACTACAGATGCTTTGTCCTGAACTTCTCTGATCTTGGCTATGGGTGAGCTGAGTAAGGCCCTCATGGGTCGTACGAGGTACTAGTACTGTGGAGTGGCTGGAGATTATTATTCCAAACAGCCTAATGGCTAAATAACCGAAAGAGGCAGAGAAATTACCTCTTATAAGCTCGATTTAGCAGAAAGACCGTGACTTTTAAAGTCACTTTCAACAGACACATTCATACATCTTTGTTACGGTCACGTACTTTGTTTGTCACATTTTATTACATTTTCCCCCATAGTTTCTTATTGCTCAATATGTGACGTTAATTACAAAAAACACTGTTTTGCACCCTTATTAGTTTATTCACTACTCCAACTACACTTGTATAATTTATTCATTTCTCTCACCTACACTTGTGTGTGATTCATACTTGGTTTTACCCTGCCTCCAAGCCACTCGTGTTTGGTATCTGTGAGTATTGTTTGTGTACCTATGCTCCACTGAGTTGTGATCTGGTTAGGTAAGAGTACCTAGTTTATATTTGTATTACGCAGAGCTATGTGTGCATTTTCCCCTTTGTAAATTGAATCTGGTATCTTTTATCGGATGTGTGTGTTATAGTGTACAGTAAAGTTAAGTTAATTTTCTTGTGAACTTTACCTTATCCCTTTTGGTGATTAATTTAAGGGTTAAGAGTACACCTTAATATACACGTCCGTAACAATACACACACACACATACTCACACAAACACGTGAGCTGATCGTGGGGAAATAACACTAAACCAGTGGCGAAATGGAGGCCTGCCTATTATGATTATGTGAACTGAATGCGTGAGTGGTGGTCCCATCTGAATTTACTGAAAAAAGCCAGGAGATTCGGTCAAATAGGAGTACAACATAGTGGCGGTTTAAATTTTAATATGTACCACTATGCATCATGGTGGACAGAAATACAGCAATCACCCTACTATCCGGATGCCCAATAACTGGACACCCCAGTGTCTGGACATCGTTGGCTGGGATTTTTGGAACCCAAAAATGCCAAAAAATAGGGGGGGGGATCCAATTTTTTTTGACACGTAAGTTTGAACATGGTGCCGGTGCCGAACAGCCGTGTTTATGATCCCTTCCCGCGCTCTTCCCCTCCTGCCAGTTATCTCTCAACTGCCATGATGAGTAAACGGTTGTCAGGATGGTTGGCGGTACTGTTCGTTTTTGTTTAAACAATCATAATTCACAGTGCTAAGGATTAAATTCTTTAAACACTGGATTACTGTACATGCTTCGAGAGCATTTTCACCGCTCTCAAAGCCTTAGAGGTGGGGGTAATATTCGTAACAGCCACCACGGACATGTAAGTACGCTGTCAACTGCCAAATATTTTCCATAATCACTTCTAAATCCTCATTCTCTGGTTACATTTTGTTTACTTCATGCTTTGGGTCCCATATTTGAGTGCATAGGCTGTGAAAAGGGTGATTTTCATAGTGATTATCATGTCTCTTACCTATGTTCACTAAGCTGTCAGCTGGTGAACATATTTGCCCTACTCACCTCTAAATCATAATTTTTCTGGTTACATTTTATTTATTTCATGCTTTGTGTCCCATATCTGAGTGCATAGGCTGTGAAAAAGGTGATTTCTCAGTGATTATCATGTTGTCAACTGGCGAACATCTTTGCCATACTCACCTCTTAACCATCATTTTCTTGTAACAATTTATATATTTCATGCTTTGTATCCCATATTTCAGTGCATAAGATGTGAGAAAAGGTGATTTTCAGAGTGATTTCCATGTATGATACTTACTTTTACCATGCTGTCAACTGGTGAACATCTCTGCCATACTTACCACAAAATCATCATTCTCTGGTTAAATTTCGATTAATTCATGCTTTGTGTTCATTATTTATGTGAATGGGATCTTAAATAAGTGCTATGCATGTCCGGTAGGGAGGCAGGTAGGTGGTTTTCTGATTTAGGTTAGGTTAGGTCAGGGTCAAGAATGACCGGTGCTGGAGCTTCAGGGCCCAGTATCTGGACATGACCACTTTCCGGACATGCCTTTGGCTCTGTTACATCGGATAGTGGGGAGAATAATGTAATTCACTGTTTACATCCAATGAAGGCAAATTCACAGGATTCTCCAATGAAGATTGGAGCAACTGGAGCATTAAACTGAACCAAACAAGAGTTGCAGGTGTGGAGAAAGTGGCTGAGAGGAATGCATGGGAATTACAACAGGTTTGTTTCATTTTTGAAGGCTTCAATATGCTTGCATGCGTCGGCCTTGGTGACCTAACGGCGGCACTCCATGCTGCTCGATCTATGGCAGCCTACCTGTTCAGTCCCCTTATCCCCCGTCCTCTCCACATGCCCAATCAGTCTACCTCTCCTCATCACAACACCAATACACTCCAGTCCCATCCTATCTTTCAACTCTTCCATTGTAAACCCAGCCCCACCACAGGCCTTGCACATAGGGATGCACTGCACATCCACCTAACCACCGTCATTTCTGTTCGTTTGAGCCTGCAAATATCCTCTTCCTTTACTGCCCAGGTCTCACTACCATACAGCATCACACTCCTAACACATCTTGTATACAAAGACCTCTTAGCACGTAGGGAAAGTCCTCTCAATGTCAGGAGAGGCAACAGCTCCCTGAATTTCTTCCATCCACTTCTCACCCTAGCAACCGGGCTAGCTCCTGCCCCACCTCCAGCATATAACATGTCTCCCAAATAACAAAACTCTTCCACACACTCAAGAGACTCACCAGCAAGTTCAATCCTCTCAAGCATAAGAATCTCCACCTGTTCTCCCCGACATGCTGCACACATAAAATCAGCAATATCTCGCAGTCTACCTCTAATACCACTATATCTCTTGTGCACCCATTTATCACAAACATTGCACAAGATGGAATTACTTCCCACACCTTTGTGGCAAATTGCACATGGCCACTCTCCCTCTTCTTTGACTGTACCACCACCAACCCTAGCTATCATCACTTTTGTTTTATCTGCATTTACCCTTAAGCCATTGTGCCCCATACCATCTCTCCACTTCCTAAATCTTTCCTCCGCCTTCCTATCAATCTCTGCAGTCAACACCAAATCATCAGCATGCATCTCCCATGGAAGTCTATCTTTCAAGTCACGTGAGAGGGCTTCAAGTACCATGATAAACAACAAGGGACTCAAAACTGACCCCTGATGCACACCAACATTCAAGGAAAACTCGTCACTCAAATCTCCATTCACTCTTACCTGGGTGTGAGCACCCACATACATGGCCATAACCAGCCACTCTTCCAACTTGAGCTTTCTCATTCCCCACTTTACCAACTCTCTAGGGACTCTGTCAAAGATCTTTCCCAAATCAACAAAAACAAAATACGGTTCCCTTTTCTCTCCAATATATTTTTCCTGAAGCTGTCGAACAATGAATATGGCATCAGTGGTCCCCCTGCCTGGCATAAACCCAAACTGCATCTCATCAATATTCACTCTTTCTCTAATCATACCTTGTAGAACTCTCTCCATCACTTTCATTAACTGATCTAAGAGCTTTATACTTCTATAATTTCCTCTTTCCAGGGCATCACCCTTCCCTTTGTACACATTTATAATTACACTCTTCAGCCAATCATCTGGGACAACACACTCATATATAATCATATTTATCAGGTCAGTGACTAACCTCACCCCAATATCTCCTTAAGCCTTCAACATTTCGGCAGTCAACCCAGACACGCCCGCTGCCTTCCCCACCCACATCCCGCCTACTGCCTCACTCACAGTAACAGCGTCAATCAAGGGTCAAGGGCCAACACTGGATCTGCTGGCTCCAAACTTTCCCTGTCCCAGTCAAACTCCTCATTTAACAACTGGCTATAATGCTCTCTCCATGCATTTAATATCCCCACTGTTCACCACTACCCTTCCTTCATCATTCTTCACACACTGCTCACCTACAATATCCCGATTATCCCTCTTCACCTGATTTGCCACCCTAAATATCATATTTTACCTTTCCTCATGATTTAGGTTATCAAGTAAAAGTCTCTGTGACTCAGATGTCACCCTGTATACCTCTCTTCTAGCCCTATGCTTGGCAGCAAGTATTCCTCCCTGTTACCACCCTTCTTCCATTCCTCGAAAAGCCTTCTTTTCTCCTTAACTGCGGCTTCTACACCCTCATCCCACCACCATGTTACTTTAAGTCTTGGTGGGCCTCTTGTCCAACTGCATATTGCATCAGTAACTCTCGAGAGGTTGTTCTTATGGGCTCTGTACTGTTCATTAATGCCTCTGTCTATGGCTCTCTGATCAGCCACCACTCTCCTCATCTCATTGTAGAAGGCATCCCTTACTGCTTGGTTTTCCAGCTTCCATAGTTCCTCCTAGGTACATATGTCCAACTTTTCATCACTTGTTCTTCAAGTACCATGTCACAAATCAATAGTTTGTGCTGCTGCACACACTCTTCGCTTCCTATAACTTTAACTTCCCTCACTAACCTCGTATCAACCCTCCTGAACAGAAAATAATCTATCTGACTGCTATCTCCCCCAGACTCATACGTAATCAACCAACTCACTCTTTTTCTAAAATGTGTGTTGCACACAACCATGTCCATTGCTTCCCCAAACTCGAGTATTCTTTCCCCTTCCGCATTTCTCATACCATGTGCACATCCCCATGTACTCCTTCATAACCTTGAGCTGCTTCACCCACATGACCATTTAAATCCCCTCCCAAAACCAATATCTCAACATCCCCTATACCACCTACTACACATATTAAGTCATCCCAAAATCTATCCTTCTCTACCTCATCCAACCCTGCATGTGGAGCATATGCCGATACAGTATAATTGCAACCATCATTCCACCGAACAAAATTTTCAAAACCAACATCCTATCGCTTACTCTCATAACATTCATAATGTATTCCACCCGTTTCTCTGCAACCAACACACCCACACCCCCATATCCGTCAGTCCTCCCCTGCCAAAACAACTTATAGTAGCAATCCTTCCTAACAATCTTTCTGGCTGATCCACCCCTGAATTGGACTTCCTGCAAACATGCCACATCCACCCACCTCCTACTGAATGCCTCAACAATTTCCCCAGCCCTTCCCCTCAAACTTCCCACATTCCACGAACACACTTTCATCCCCCCGGGTGATTTAATGTCCTCAGGCTTGCTTTGATGCTTATCCTTGCCTTTCGTCATAGTCGATAATGATAAAGGGGGAAGTAATTAAAGGTATGGGAAGTAATTAAAGAGTTTCAGTAATAGACCTCAGAACAGGAGAGGGAGAGTAAGGTGTCAAAAAATAAGTTAGAGAGCATCTGCTCACACAGTGCTGACTAAGAGAGACAAGTAACAGAGTTAAAAGTAAGCAATGAATAAGCCACAAATGAAATAAAACAGCTCAAGAGCGAAAATAAGCAGCTGGAAGAGGAAAGAGACAGAATGAAAATTAAACTTGACAAATGCGAATAAAAAACAAGGATACATGACGAACACATCAGGGAAATCAAGGGAGAGCAAAGGGATAGAAAAAAATTCAAGAGGAAGGAAAATAAATTTAATGGAGATTTTAGAACACCAGAGAAAGGAAAACCTGGAAAAGGAAGTGGTTAAGGTACTGAGTAGATGTAGCAGATGAGAAAAAATGTGTGATAATTTCAGGATTGAAAGGAAAACTTATGTCAATAATATCAGAAATAGAAAGAAAAGAACTACGAGGTGCCAAAGAGATAGTATCAATAGTTGTGGAGGGTGAAAACGAAGCTCAAGAAGAGACTGAAGAGGTGTCTAGGCTGGGAAGATACATAAAGGCGGGAGGTGCACGGCTACTAAAAGGTAAATTACGGTCACAGGTCATGGTAAATGAGATCATTTAAAGGACTTAGAAACTAGCCAACAGGGAGGGGTTCAAGAATGTTTGGACATGGAGAGATGCAAATGAGGAAGAAAGAGCTAAAATAAAGGATCTATTCAAAGAAGCTAAGAAAAAAAATGACCAGAGAACAGAGGAAGAGAAGACAGAGCTCTACTGGAGGGTTGTGGATCAGAAATTGAGCAAGTGGTATTGACAGGGAAAGAATGGGAGAAGGGTGGAATAAAAAACAACGTAAAAAAATTGAAACTGGCATGTGCTAATGTACATGGCTTAATCTCGGCAAGGCTAGAAATCAACAATTTCTTCAGGGTAAATAAGCCCGATATTATGTGCTTTGTAGAGACCAAGTTACGAGAGGACATTGATATCCAAGTGGGAGATGGCAAGTACAAACAATGAAGAAGAGACAGAAAGGAAAAAACGGGAAAAGTGATAATAGCAATGAACAGGTGGGGATACGCCATTAAGGCGCTTAGCGCGGTGCTCATCTCCATTCATAGGCCTTGAGCCTGTGGCAGGCCGATCACCCAACAACCTGGGACACAAGGCCACTGCATCATCCAGGTCACCACAGTCACCTCCCCTAGGTGTTACCCTAGGTACTCATTTTACCTACCAACCCACAGAGGGTGGATGGACACCTGAGTCAAGTGACCCCAGCTGCCCGCACCAGGATTCGAACCCTGGCACTAATGGGCCGGCAGCTTCACAGTCAGCAATGCTAACCACTCAGCCACCGCAGGGATTGAAGAACAGTAGGATAATGTGGAACTGGGAGAAGGTAGGATAGAGGTGATGAATATGAAACTAGAAACCAGAGGGAAGGCCAAGAGAGAGATCGCAGTAGCATATGTCCCCCCCTAAGACAAGGGCATTGAATGAAGCTGAATACCAGGAGATGTTGTCAGACATGGTTAGACACCTACAGAAAGTGGCTGAGAGAAACAACAATATAATCCTGGTGGGCGATTTGAATTGTAAGGTGAACCGAGGACAGTGGGACTCAGGAGGCAGTGAAGATTTGTGGGGTAATATACAGTTAAATATAGCTATAAACAATGTAATGATCCAGTGGGTAAAAAAAAAAACAAGCTTTAGAGGTGATGACACATCAGCAAGATTAGATTTACTGCTAACCAAAGAATCTGACATAAATGAATCTCTGAAATATCTGTGTACTACAGGAAAAAGTGATCACGTAGTGACTGAGTTTCAAATGACTGAAAGGAATGTGGCACCAAGACATGAGTCATACAGGCATGGAAGATACAACTTTCGGAAAGCAAACGTTATAGGATTGAGGAAATTTTTCAAGAGGTGCATTGGAGGAAATTCAGAAACACAAGAGAGATACAGAAGAAATGGGATATCTTTCTAGGCTTTTACAACTTGGGTGTGGAAAAATATGTGTCAAGAGTAAGTATGAGAGAGAGCTGGAAAAAGAATTGGATCAACAGAAGGTTATCATAACAAAAAGAGAAAGGGATGTGGCATGGAAAAAAATGGAGAACAAGAGATAACGATAGAACAAAGGAAGAATACAAAACAGAAATAAATATACAAGAATCTGTAAAGAGGAAGAAACTTTGAAAGAGGTATACTCAGCAAAGGTCAGGAGGAACCTAAACTGCTTTATAGGTTTCTCAATGGCAAACTGTTACACAAGCAAGGAATCAATATGCTGAAAGCAGAAGGAAAGGTCTAGAAAGATGCTGTAATACCAGCTGAAATAATAAACAAGTTTCAAAACAGTTTTCACTAAGGAAAGTGATTTCTCTGAAGGGAGAGGAAGTGACCAGAATTGTAGCATTAAAAGATACAAAAATGCAAGTGCAGGAAGTGTATAAATTGCTGGAAACTCAAGATGTAAAGAAGGCCCCAGGGCCTGAGGGGATCTCTCATTGGATACTAAAGGAATGCAGAGAACAACTGATGGATAAGATTCATGGTTTAATTGTGTGTTCTCTGGAGGAAGGGAAAGTGACTCAGGAATGGACGTGGGCATATGTGGTACCAGTTTACAAAGGAGGGATTAAGGAAAAATCCCTGAATTATAAACTGGTGTACCTGACCAGCATGGTCACAAAACTGTTCAAGAGAATCTTGAAAGACAGGTGAATAAAATAACTGGAGGAGATGGCCATTTTGGCAGAAAGTCAGTTTAGTTTCAGAAATGGAACGTCGTGTGTCTAATTTATCGAGTTTCTACTCATGGGCAATTGACGTGTTACAGCAGAAAGACAGTTGGGTGGATTGTGTATACTTAAATCAGGAGAAAACCTTTGACAGGGTACCCCATAAGCAACTAATGTGGAATTGGAGCACACAAGAAGACTGAAGGGGAACCTCTTGGAGTTCGTGACGGACTTCATGACAGACTGACAGATGAGGACAGTAATAAAGGACAGGATGTCAGGGTAGAGGGAAGTAACACATGGAGTCCCACAGGGCTCAGTGCTGGTGCCCGCTTTGTTCCTGATTTACGTAAACTATACGGTGGATGGAATGAACAGTTATGAAAGCCTGTTTGCAGATGATGCAAAGATTGTGAGGAGAGTAGAAGTTGAAGAGGATTGTAAAATGATACAGGAAGATATGGACAGGATTTATAACTGCAGCAAGGCATGGGAAGTGAAATTCAATGCAAAAAATGCAAAATATTGGAAATGGATAAAAGTACAAAGAGGCCATCACTCAACTGCTTGATGGAAAAGGAACCAATCACAAATACAACAGAAGAGAAGGACCTGGGAGTGTTGGTCCAGGATAACTTGTCACTCGAAAAACACATTAACAAGACTGTCACACATAAAAGCTCGTGAAAAACATAGAAGTGGCATTTCAATACATGGGTGAGGAGATGATGAAAAAATTGGTAGTGTCTACGATCCACTCCAGGTTAGAATATGAGGCAATGGTGTGGTCCCCACATGAAAAGAAAGATATAAACAAGAGAATACAAATAGCAGCAACCAAGATGGTCCCCAGCCTGGCAAATCGATCATACATGGAAAGACTAGAAAAGATGAGTCTGCCTTCCTTAGAAAAAAGAAGAGAGAGGGGAGACATTTTTTGCAGTATTCAGGACCACAAAAACACATTAACAAGATTGTCAGACATCGAAGCTCGTGAGGAACATAGAAGTGGCATTTCAATACATGGGTGAGGAGATGCTGAAAATATTGAGGGTGGCTATGATCCGCTCCACGTTAGAATATTCGGCAATGGTGTGGTCCCCACACAAAAAGAAAGATATAAACAAGATTGAAAGGATACAAAGAGCAGCAGCCAAAATGGTCCCCAGCCTTGCAGATCAATCATACGTGGAAAGACTAGAAAAGCTGGGTCAGTCTTCCTTAGAAGAAAGAAGAGAGAGGGGTGACATTTTTGCAGTGTTCAGGGCCATTATGGGAGTAGACAATATTGACAGAGAAGATCTGTCTGTATGGGATGGGGGAGCAACAAGAGGAGATGGAAAGAATTTGAAAAAGATAAAATGATAGAAGAGTATCAAGAAATACAGTTTTCCACACAGATCCATTGACCTGCAGAATAGTGTTGACAAAGAGACTGTCCAGTCCAAAAACTCAAATGACTTAAAAGCAAAATTTGACTGGTTGAGAGACGCAGACGGTTCCTCA
>JAGKTI010003561.1:26046-56661 GCA_018397915.1 Birgus latro
CATGAGGCAGTAACTGAGTGGGTAATGGCGACCGACAGACAGACGCCACGAGTGTAAACATATGCGATCGGCGCGGGTGGGAAATTCAAACTGACGTGGTCCCAAAAAATTGGATTTTTTTTTATTTTTTTCAAATTTTTTGGCATTTTGGAGGTTGGGCACCCCAGAATATCCGAATAGTGAGTATATCCGAGTATTAGATGTCCGAATATTAGAGGGATTACTGTACTGTACTGTGCACTGAAAAACATGTCTTTTACTTGTCTTATTGTGGTGAAAATAGCCGAAGTTGTTAGGCAGTCCGGACTGCTTTCTGGCTATAACGGACTTTTTCCGATATATAGGAGTTTAGCCTGGTAGCTCCTTGAGCCCGATAAAAGCGAATTCCGGTCTACTGAAGTCCGTTATATCGAGGTTTTACTGTACATTCCTTTCTCATATCCTCTGACTAATGCAAGAAAGCCTTGGTTTAATCACGCTTGTTCTAATGCTGTCCGCAACAAGGAGAGGGCCTATAAGAGGTACCCAAGCCAACCCACCCCTGAATCACATCTTTTATATATTTCTGCCCGGAATCGTGCTAAGTCTGTTCTTCGCTCTGCTAAAAATAATTTCATCCGTGCTAAATGTTCTCAACTCTCCAACTTGAATTCTTCTCCCTTCCTCTGGCACCTTGCCAAAAACCTTTCTAACAACTTTACCTCATCATCCTTCCCTCCTCTTTTCTACTCTGATGGCTCTGTAGCTATTTCTTCTACTGATAAAGCAGATCTCTTCGTTCAGACCTTCTCCTCCAATTCCACTTTAGATGATTCCGGTGCTGTTCCTCCATCACTTCCCCCCTCTGACTTCCTCTTGACTGACATTAAAATTTCTTCAGCTGATGTATTTTCTGCCATCACTGGCCTCAATACTAACAAGGCATATGGGCCTGATGGAGTCCCTCCTGTTGTCCTCAAAAACTGTGTTTCTGTGCTTACACCCTGCCTAGGTAAACTCTTTCGCCTTTGTCTCTCAACTTGTACCTTTCCTTCTTGCTGGAAGTTTGCTCTCATTCAGCCGGTCCCAAAGAAGGGTGACTATTCCCAACCCTCTAACTATCGTCCAGTTGCTTTAACATCCTGTGTCTCTAAAGTTTTCGAGTCAATTCTTAACAAAATTTTTTTTAAAGCATCTTTCCTGTCACAACCTTCTTTCTGATCGTCAGTATGGGTGCCGTCAAGGACACTCCACTGGCGATCTTCTCACCTACCTTTCGGACTCCCGGTCATCCTCCTTTCGGGACTTTGGCGAAAGCTTTGCCATTGCACTTGACATCTCAAAGGCTTTCGATTGAGTCTGGAATAAATCTTTAATTTCCAAACTCCCCTCCTACGGTTTCTATCCTTCTATCTGTGCCTTCATCTCTAGCTTCCTTTCTGCTCGTTCTGTAGCCGCTGTTGTAGATGGCCATCGTTCTTCTCCTAGACCTATCAAAAGTGGGGTTCCTCAGGGCTCTGTTCTATCACCAACTCTCTTCCTTTTATTCATCAATGACCTTCTAAGCTGTACATCTAACCCTATTCACTCATATGCTGATGATTCCACCCTTCACCTTTCCATTCGGTTTCTGCAACATCCATCTCAGCAGTTACTTCAACAAAAAAGGGATGAGGCTATGGCACACCTAATGTATAACTTGGCTCGTATCACTGATTGGGGTAAAAATAATCTTGTTATTTTTAATGCATCAAAAACTCAGTTCTTACACATATTAACCCGACAAAATCTTCCTCAGGATTACCCACTAATGTTTAATAATGTCCGTTACTCCCAGTCCTTCATTTATGCAACTGGTCAACTTTGGAACCATCTTCCTCTGTCTGTATTTCCTACTTCCTATGATCTCCAGTCTTTCAAATGCAGTGTGGATCTCGAAATGAACAGATCTTGAATTTGGCTCTCTTTTGCATTGTTTGCCGTGGCTCAGTGGGTCAGAGCGCTCCGCTCTGGCCGTAGGGTCGGAGGATCGAATCCACCCAAGGGTCATTGGTAGACATCAGGAAGGGCATCCGGTCATAAAATGCTACACGCTCCAGTCCAAAAAGGCCGACGAATGCAAGCATGTTGCAGCCTTCAAAAACGAAATGAATGAGTTCAGTCCTGCATCATCCTTGAACATGCTTGGGGTTTCATACTCTCGGGATTTGTCTTGGAAAGAACATATTACATCTCTTGTGAAATCTGCTTCCAAGAGATTAGGTGTGCTAAACCGATACCGAACTTTCTTTACCCCTGCACAGTTGTTGACCTTGTACACGGGTTTTATTCGTCCGTGTATGGAGTACAACTCTCATGTGTGGGGAGGCTCCCCACATGCAGCTCTTCTCAATAGGGTGGAGTTGAAGGCTTTTCATCTCATTAACTCTCCTCCTCTTACTGATTCCCTTCAACGTTTGTCTCTTCGCCGCACTGTTGCATCTTTATCTCTCTTCTATCGCTACTTCAATGGTCACTGTTCCTCTGAACTGTCTGTCTGCATCCCTCCACCTCTACGACGGGCACGTAGTACCCGTCTAGCAACATACTCTCTTCCCTTTTCTGTCCAACTCTCTAATGCAAGAGTTAACCGTTACTCCCAGTCCTTCATTTATGCAACTGGTCAACTCTGGAACCGTCTTCCTCTGTCTGTATTTCCTACTTCCTATGATCTCCAGTCTTTCAAATGCAGTGTGTCCATGCATCTCGAAATGAAGAGATCTTGAATTTGGCTCTCTTTTGCATTGTTTTTGCTTTTTCTTGGAAGGAACAGTATGCAGGCCTGTGGCCTTTGGTTCCTTCTTCCTTGCATAAAAAAAAAAAAAAAATGAACGATAGTTAGAGGGTTGGGAATGGTCACCCTTCTTTGGGACCGGCTGAATGAGAGCAAACATCCAGCAAGAAGGAAAGGTACAAGTTGATAGACAGAGGTGAAAGAGTTTACCTAGGCAGGTTGTAAGCACTGAAGCACAGTACTTGAGGACAATAGGAGAGACCCCATCAGGCCCATATGCCTTGTTAGTATTGAGACCAGTGATGGCTGTAAATACATTAGCTGAAGAAATTTTAATGTCAGCCAAAAGGAAGTCAGAGGGGGGAAGTGATGGAGGAACAGCACCGGAATCGTCTAAGGTGGAATTGAAGAAGAAAGTCTGAGCGAAGAGATCTGCTTTATCAGTAGGAGAAACAGCTACAGAGCCATCAGAGTAGAAAAGAGGAGGGAAGGATGATGAGGTAAAGTTGTCTGAAAGATTTTTGGCAAGGTGCCAGAAGGAGCGTGAAGAATTTAAGTTGGAGAGTTGGGAACATTCAGTGAGGATGAAATTATTTTTAGCAGAACGAAGAACAGACTTAGCACGATTCCGGGCAGAAACATAAGAAAGATGTGATTCAGGGGTGGGTTGGCTCCAGTACCTTTTGTAGGCCCTCTCCTTGTTGTGGACAGCATTAGAACAAGTGTGATTAAACCAAGGCTTTCTTGCATTAGACAAAGGATATGAGAAAGGAATGTATGCGTCCATGCCCGAGAGAATAACCTCTAAGTAATGCGTAAGGCACACGCAGATGGCTCCCGGCAATGGAAGCAATAATCACTCCAGGGAAAATCAAAGAAGTACTGCCTGAGGGCCTCCCAATCCGCAGCTCCAAAGTGCCACAGCGACGTTTCTTTGGAGGGTCCCCAGGCCGCACAGGAGCGATATGACAGGTTAAGATAATAAGGTTATGATCGGAGGAGCCCAACGGAGAAAAAAGATTAACAGTATAAGCAGGATTAGTTGTAAGGAAGAGATCAAGTATGTTGGAGCTCTCTCCACGGCAGTCAAGGATATGGGTAGGGTGCTGTACAAGCTGCTCTAGGTCATTAAGGATAGAAAAGGTGTAGGCTTGTTCACCAGGTGGATCAGTGAAAGGAGAGGAGAGCCAAAGGTAGTGCTGAACATTGAAGTCTCCAAGAATGGAGACTTCAGAGAAAGGAGAAATGGATAGAATGTGTTCCATCGTAGAAGTAAGATACATAGTCGAAGAATTTTTGATAGACAGTAGAATTAGGCGATAAGTAAACAGCACAGATATATTTTGTCAGAGAATGACAGGAGAGCCGAAGCCAGAGAGTAGAGAATTCAAAAGAATCATGTTCAGGAACACGAGGGCAAGATAGGTCGTTGCGTACATATACACAACAGCCACCTTTGGCTTTGAAATGAGTATAGAGAAAGTAGGAGGATACAGAAAAGGATATGCTGTCAGTTGCCTCAGACAGGTGAGTCTCTGTTACGAAAAGAAGGTGAGGTTTAGAGGAGGAGAGGTGGTGTTCCACAGAAAGAAAGTTAGAGGAAAGGCCGCGAATGTTGCAGAAATGAAGAAGTGAGTCAGACAGTGATTCCGGCCATGAGTCCTCTTTGTACACATGATAGCAAAAAAAAAAAGAGGGACATGATATGGAACAACTGAAGAGAGGTAGTAAGAGAACAAAGGAAGAATATAGAAGAACCAGAAATGAATATACAAGAATACGTAGAGAGGAAGAAAGGAACTTTGAAAAAGGTATAACTGACAAATGTAAGGAAGAACCCAAATTGTTTTATAGATTTGTTAATAGCAAATTGAAACAAAAGGAAGGAATCACCAAACTGAAAGTAGAAGGGGAGGTCTATGAAGATGCAGCAATGCAAGCTGAAATAATGAACAAATGTTTCTGAACGATTTTCACTAGAGAAAGGGATTTTGTGGAGGGGGTGGGAGTGACTAGAAATGCAATGATAAAAGATAAAAACATGGAAGTGCAGGAAGTGTATAAACTACTGGAAACTCTAGATGTAAGGAAAGCCCCAGGACCAGACAGAATCTCTAATTGGGTACTGAAAGAATGTAGAGAACAACTGGCAGATAAGATTCACAGTTTAATTGTGTGTTCTCTGGAAGAAGAGAAAGTGCCTTGGGAATGAAAGAGGGCTAATATGGTACCAATTTATAAGGGAGGAAACAAGGAAGAACCCCTGAATTATAGACAAGTGTCCCTGACGAGAATAATCGCAAAATTGTGTGAGAGAATCCTGAAAGACAGATGGATAAAATATCTGGAGGAGATAAGCATTTTGGCTGAAAGTCAGTTTGAATTCAGAAATGGAAAGTCGTGTGTTTCCAACTTGTTGAGCTTTTACTCAAGAGTGATTGATGTGTTGGGTGGACTGTGTGTATTTAGATTTGGAGAAAGCCTTTGACAAGATGCCCCACAAACGATTAATGTGGAAATTGGAGAACATACGAAGACTGAAAGGAAACCTCCTAGAGTGGATGAGAGACTTCTTGAGAGATGGACAAATGAGGACAGTGATAAAGGATAGGATGTCTGGATGGATGGAAGTAACAAGTGAAGTCCCACAGGGCTCAGTGTTAGTGCCAGTAATGTTCCTGATTTATGCAAATGGTATGGTAGATGGAATGAACAGTTATGCACGTCCGTTTGCTTATAATGCAAAGATCTTGAGGAGAGAAGAATTTGAGGAAAACTGTAAAATGCGGCAGGAGGGCCTGGATAGGATTCATGACTGGAGCCTGATGTGGGAAATGAATTTCAATTCAAAAATATGTAAAATATGGGAAATGGGTAAAAGTACCAAGAGGTCATCAATAAACTATCTGATAAGTAATGAACAAGTACCAAGAGGCCATCAATGAACTATCTGATAATTAATGAACCAATCACAAATGCGAGATAAGAGAAAGATTTGGGAGTGCTAGTCCAGGATAGTGTCACCTGAAAAACACATTAACAAGACAGTTAGAGAGACGTATAATATCTTGACTAACATAAGAGTAGCATTTCATTATATGGATGAGGAAATGATGAAAATACTGATAGTGGCCATGATCTGCCCCAGGTTGGAATATGCAGCAGTAAGTATAAACAAGATCAAGAGAATACAAAGAAAAGCAGCCAAAATGATCCCTAGCCTGGCAGATCTGTCATACAGAGAGAGGCTGGGAAAGATGGATCTGCCTTCCTTAGAAGAAAGGAGAGAGAGGGGCGACATGATTGCAGCATTCAGGGCCATGATGGGAGTAGATAAAATTGACAGAAAAGATATGTTTGTATAGGATAGGAGAGTAACAAGAGGACATGGAATGACACTGAAAAAGCCAAGTTGCTTGAAGGATATCAAGAAATATAGTTTTCCATATAGACGCACATACCTGTGGAACAGCCTGGACAAAGAGATCGTCCAGTCCAAAAACTTAAACGAGTTCAAAGCAAAATCTGACTTCCTGAGAAATAGAGACGGGACACCACAAGTGTAGCTCATTTCCTGTATATATATATTTACTGTATATCTATCTATTGTCAGAATCCTTAATCCTGTTAGGGATGGCCACAAACAAATTGCCTCCATGTTACCCTTTTCCACTCGATTTCACTGCCCTTCCAGCTCACACCCCCCTCTCTCATATACCTCTCCACTCCATCCCTCCATCTCATCCTTGGCCTCCCCCTCCCTCTGCCCCCCTCCAGTCTGTCACTCTCCATCCTCTCCACATGGCCAAACCACCTCACTGTGTTTCTCCTAATGCTTCCTATCACATCCACATCCACACCACAATGCTCCTTCACATCCTCATTTGTCAGTCTGTCTCTCCATGTGACTCCATATGCTCCTCTCAAATAACTCATTTACACTGCTCTCTCTCTTGACTTCTGTCCCTCCAACAAGGTCCAAGCTTCACTTCCATACGTTAGAGCTGGTATCACAATCCTATCATGTAGTAACTTTTTCACTTCCATGCTCACTTCCCTGTTTCTTATCACTGCTTTCAAGGTACCAGGAACTTTTCTTCCTTGTTGTACCCTTTCAAGCACTTCACCCTTCAAACTTTCATCCTTACTCATCACACTATCCAAGAACTTAAACACACTTACATTTTCCATTTCCTCCTCATCCAACCTCACTGTACATTTACTGAATTCACCTCTCTCGAAGACCACAACTTTACTCTTCCCTACATTCACCTGTAGACTCCATTTCTCATACACTCTCTCAAACTCATCCACCAAGCCTTGCAGTTCCCCTTTGTCTTCAGTTAACAACACAGTATCATCTGCAAACAACTGGGAGTTTCCAAACACTGTCCTCTCTCATTATGGCTGCTCCAACATCCACTGCCCTACCTTGTATCTTTTTTATAACCCCATCCATATACAGATTGAACAACAATGGAGACATGACACATCACTGTTTCAATCCAACCTTCACGTAGAAAAATTCATTCAGTTCACTATCCACATGCACTGCAGCCTTAGCACCCTCATACATGCTCTTCACAGCATTCAACAACTTCCTATCTACTCCATATATTCTTAATACTTTCCAGATTCCTTGTCGATCCACCCTGTCATAAGCGTTCTCCAAATCCGTGAAGGCCACTTACAACTTCTTTCCCTTCTGTAGAAACTTTTCCACTAAAGATCAAAGCATGAATATCTGATCTACACAACCTCTTCCCTTCCTAAAACCTTCCTATTCTTCTCCAACTAATTCCTCTGGTGTTTCCCTAACTTTGTCAATAAGTATCCTACCATATACTTTTCCAATTACACTAAGAAGACAAATGCCCCTATGATTACTAAACACTTCTTTTTCCCCTTTTCCTTCATCCAAGGGAATAATTAAACCTGACTTCCAATCCTCTGGGACTCTGCCTTCCTCCCAGGCCAATCTGCACATCTTCCACATCCATTCCACTGCTATCTCTCCCCCATGTTTCAGCATTTCATCACACACTTCATCAATTCCTGGGGCTTTCCCCATTTTGACTTTCTTCATTTCATCCACAACGTCCATCCTACTGATTTCTTCCTTTCTTCTCACATCGCTTCGTCTCCCAGTCATTCCCCAGCCACTTATACTGGCATTACTTTCAATCTCTGTGTTCAACAATTCCTTAAAGTGTTCTCTCCATCTGCTCACTTTTTCTCCCTTCTCCACTAGTAATCTACTATTTCTACCTTTCACTCCCCAACTAACTTGTTTGCCACCCTGTCTAACTCTGTTTACCTCTTTCCAGAACATTTTCTTACATTCCCTCCACTTTACACTCAAGTTCCTTCCAAATTCCTCATCCACTCTCTTTTTACTAATCTTTTCACCTCTCTTCCATCTCTCAACTTCTTCCATGCCCGTGTTTCTCATCCACTCACTGTATGCTTTCTTCTTTTGTGCCACAGCCTGTCTCACCTCTTTACTCCACCATTCCTTGCACCCCCTTTCGTCTTCTCTTCATCCCACACATCACCTCACATGCTGCACAGAGTTCTTCTGTGAATATCTTGCGCACAACTTGCACGTCCCCCATCTGCCCCAGTCCATATGTACCCAATCACTTGTCCACCTCTCACTTTTAATGTTCTGCCTTTTTATCATCCTCTTGTAACCTTTCCACCCTCCCTCCATATGCTACTTCCTCATGTCCTTCCCTTCTTCTAGTTCTCCATTGCACTTGGATCTGTATATCACAACTAGGTAAATACACACACACACACACACACACACACACACACACACACACACACACAGGTCGCCGACGTGGACAGACGGCCCTCCTGGACCGCATGGAAATAATCGCTGAATCAGGGGCGAAAGGAAACCAGCCTATTGTGATTATGCAAATGAGTGCATGAGCGGTGGTCCCGTCGGACATTAGTTTTAAAAAAAAAAGAAAAAAAGCGGGTTTTGGGATAAAGAGAGCAAGATACAGTACAGAAAAGTTTCCATATGGTTGTATCATGGCGGAAAGTGACGGCGGTTTGTTTACGTCTGGCGAAAGTGAATTTGTGGGTTTCTCCGACGAAGATGCGAGAAATGGAAGTACAAAATTGTATCAAACAAGAGTAGCAGGAGTAAAAAAAACGGCGGAGAAGAATGCCCAGGAACTGAAGAAGGTAAGGGTAGTAATTAGGGAGCTGCAGGAGAGGACCTTACAACAGGAGAGAGAGAGATCAAAGGTTTACTGAACGAGCTGGAAAAAGTTTACACACGCAGTGCGGAACAAGAAAGAGAAGTTACGGAATTAAAAGTGAGTAATGAATCTGCCACAAATGAAATAGAACACCTCAAGAGGGAAAATAAGAGATTGGAAGAAGAATGAGACAGAATGAAAAGTAAATTAGATGAGTATGATTCAAAATCAAGGATGAAAGATGAACATATTAAGGAAAACAAGGAGCAACAAAAGGGGTGGAAGAAAATTCAGGAGGAAGGGAATGTAAATTTGAGAGAGATTACTGAACAACAAAGCAAGGAAAAGGTGGAGAAGGAAGTGGTTAGGGAACTGAAAAAAAAGAGAACCTTTAGTCAGGGATGTAGCAGATAAGAAAAAATGTGTAATCATTTTAGGGGTAAAAGAAAAGCGTATCATGATAAGATCTGAAAGAGAAAGAGAAGAATTGATTAAAGTTAAAGAAATATTATCAGTAGTCATGGAGGGTAACAATGAAGCCCTAGAAGAGATTGAAGAAGTGTTTAGGTTAGGTAAGTATGAGGAAGGAGGGGCAAGGCCATTGAAGGTGAAGTTTAAGTCCCAGGCAATAGTAAATGAAATCATGAACAGGACATGGAAATTAGCAGACAAAGAGGGGTTCGAAAATGTCTGGTTAAGGAGAGATGCAAATGAGGAAGAAAGAGCTAAAATAAAGGAGTTAGTAAAGGAAGCTAGGGCAAAAAACGAACAAAGAACGGAGGAGAAGACAGTGTTTTATTGGAGAGTTATGGACCAGAAATTGAGGAAGTGGTACCGACGGAGAGGAGGAGAAAAGACGGTATAAGTAATAACGAAAAAAGTTTCAAAGTGGCGTACACTAATGTTGATGGATTAATATCGGCAATGTTAGAAATCAACGATTTCTTGAGGGTACAAGAACCTGATGTTATGTGCTTTGTAGAGACCAAGTTAAGGGAGAATATTGAAATCCATATGGGAGATGGCAAATACAAACTGTGGAGGAGACAGAAAAGATAAAATGGGAGGAGGAGTGATGATAGCAGTGAAGAATAACTTAAATATAGATTCTGTGGAAATGGGAGAGGGTAGGGCTGAAGTCATAAACATGAAATTAGAAACTGGAGAGAACTGTAAGAGAGATATAGCAGTAGTATATGTTCCACCTAAGACAAGAGCATGGATTGATGATGAATACCAGGAGATGTTGTCAGACATGGTTAGTTATCTACAGAAAGTGATTGAGAAAAGCAGCAATATAATTCTAATGGGTGATTTTAATTGTAAAGAGGTGAACTGGGAGGAATGGGACTCAGGAGGCGGCGTAGGTTCGTGGGGCACTATATTGTTAAACATTGTGATGAATAATGTAATGACATAGTGGGTCAAAGAAGAGACACGATTCCGAGGTGATGACACCCCTTCAAGATTAGATTTACTGCTAACCAAAGAACCTGACATAATTGAATCCTTGAAATATCTGTGTCCTATGAAAAAAAGTGATCAAGTGGTCACTGAGTTTCAGATGATAATAGGGAACGTGGTGCCAAGAGATGAGCTCCATAGGCAGGGAAGATACAACTTTGGGAAAGCAAACTTTACGGAATTGAGTACATTTTTTGAAAATGCAGATTGGAGAAAATTCAGAGAAACAAGAGAGATTCAGAGGAAGTGGGATATCTTTCTAGACCTCTATAATTCAGGAGTGGATAAATATGTTCCAAGAGTAAGTGGGAAAGAATACAGGAAAAAGGAGTGGTTTAATAGAAGGTGTATTATAGCAAAAAAAGGGAGGAACATGGCATGGAACAAATGGAGAAAGAGAGGTAATAACAGAACAAAGGAAGAATATAAAAGAACGAGAAATGAATATACAAGAATTCGTAGAGAGGAAGAAAGGAACTTTGAAAAAGGTATAATCGACAAATGTAAGGATGAGCCCAAATTGTTTTATAGATTTGTTAATGGCAAATTGAAACAAAAGGAAGGAATCACCAAACTGAAAGTAGAAGGAGAGGTCTATAATGATGCGGCAATGCAAGCTGAAATAATGAACAAACGTTCCAATCAGTTTTTACTAATGAAGGGGAGTTTGTGGAGGGGGAGGGAGTGGCTAGGACTGTGGTGATAAAAGATATAAAAGTGGAAGTGCAGGAAGTGTACAAATTACTGGAAACTCAAGATGTAAGGAAAGCCCCAGGATCAGATGGAATTTCAAATTGGGTACTGAAGGAATGCAGAGACCAACTGGCAGATAAGATTCACAGTTTAATTGTGTGTTCGCTGGAAGAAGGGAAAGTGCCTCGGGAATGGAAGAGAGCAAATGTGGTACCAATTTACAAGGAAGGAAACAAGGAAGAACCCCTGAACTATAGACCAGTGTCCCTAACCAGCATGGTTGCAAAATTGTGCAAGAATGTTCTGAAAGATAGGTGGATAAGATATCTGGAAGAGATGAATATTTTGACTGAAAGTCAATTTGGATTTAGAAGTGGAAGGTCATGTGTTTCCAACTTGTTGAGCTTTTACTCAAGAGTGATTGATGTGCTGCAGGAGAGAGATGGTTGGGTGGATTGTGTATATTTAGATTTGGAGAAGGCCTTTGACAAGGTATCCCATAAGAGACTAATGTGGAAATTAGAGCATATAGGAGGACTGAAGGGTAACCTCCTGGAATGGATGAAAGACTTTTTGAGAGACAGACAAATGAGGACAGTAATAAAGGACAGGATGTCTGGATGGAGAGAAGTAACAAGTGGTGTCCCACAGGGCTCGGTGTTGACGCCAGTAATGTTCCTGATTTACATAAATGATATGGTAGATGGAGTCAACAGTTATGCAAGTCTGTTTGCTGATGATGCCAAGATCTTGAGGAAGGTAGAGGTTGAAGGGGACTGTAAAATGCTGCAGGAGGATCTGGATAGGATACATGACTGGAGCCGGATGTGGGAAATGAAATTCAACGCAAAAAAATGTAAAATATTGGAAATGGGTAAAAGCACCAAGAGACCATCACTGAATTATATGATGGGTAATGAACCAATCACAAAAGCGAGAGAAGAGAAAGATTTAGGAGTGCTGGTCCAGGATAGTTGTCACCTGAAAAACACATCAACAAGATAGTTAGAGAGACATATAAACTCTTGACCAACAAAAGAGTGGCATTTCATTACATGAATGAAGAGATGATGAAAAAAACTGATAGTGGCCATGATCCGCCCCAGGTTAGAATAAGCGGCAGTAGTGTGGTCCCCACACAAAAAGAAAGATATAAACAAGATTGAGAGAATACAAAGAACAGCAACCAAGATGGTCCCCAGTTTGGCAGATCTGTCATATAGTGCGAGGCTAGAAAGGCTGGATTTGACATCCTTAGAGGAAAGGAGAGAGAGGGGTGACATGATTGCAGTGTTCAGGACCATGATGGGAGTAGATAAAATTGATAGAGAAGATCTGTTTTTATGGGATAAGACAGCAACAAGAGGACATGGACTGAAGCTGAAGAAGCCGCGCTGCTTGAAGGACATCAAGAAATATAGTTTTCCATATAGATGCATAGACCTGTGGAATAGACTGGACAAAGAGATCGTCCAGTCTAAAAACTTAAACGAGTTTAAAGCTAAATTTGACTTATTGAGAAACAGAGATGGGACCCCACGAGCGTAGCTCATTTCCTGTATATCACAATTAGGTAAATACACACACACACACACACGGGAGACAGGGGAGAGACTATACGTGCCGCTCCGTTCTACCAAGCCAAATTGGCTCTAAATGGCCCATACCTAAAGAGCATCTTTATATGAGTCAAGATCTGTACTAGGTCCAACTAAATATTGTTCTAATATAAAAGAAAAAGTTTAAGTAAAAGTCTATCTATCTATCTATTGCCAGACGCCTCAATCCCGCACGGGGTGGCCACAAACAAATCGCCTCCATGTCACTCTGTCCCCTGCCATTTCACTACCACACTCCCAACTCACATCCCCCTCTCTCATATACCTCTCCACTCCATCCCTCCATCTCATCCTCGGCCTGCCCCTACCTCTCGCCCCCTCCACCTCACTCACATACACTCTCCTCGTCAGTCTTTCACTCTCCATCCTCTCCACATGCCCAAACCACCTTAACGTGTTTCTCCTAACGCTTCCCATCATGTCCTCAACCACACCACAATGCTCCTTCACTTCCTCATTTGTTAGTCTGTCTCTCCATGTGACTCCACATGCTCCTCTCAAATAACTCATTTCCACTGCTCTCACTCTTGACTTCTGTCCTTGCAACAGGGTCCAGAATACAACAAATAGTGCAGATGTGCCGAACAAGCGTATCAGCTGTTTAGTATTTTCGCTACAGCATACAAGAATGCGAACTGTGAGTACATTCTTCTCACAGTACCACAAGATGAGCACCATGTTTAGTAAAGTAAATATGGAAGGAGGTAAGAAAAGGGATAAAGGTAGAGAGCAGGATGATGATTTCTACCCGGAACTGGAGGAAATGGAGACGTACAGTAGGTTGGCAGAACGAGTGCACAGATTAGAGAAGGTATTTCAGAGTGAAATGGATGAAATTAAAAAGCAGTTGCACATGCAGGAGGAGGAAAATGAAAAATTATTAAAGGAAATTAACAGGAAAGACACAACAATAGATGAGCTTTAAGTTCAGGTTGGTACACTCAGAAGGGAGATTAGTGAAATGGCAAGCACTGCTGTCAAATATGAAAGTACTGTATCATGGAAAAGTCCAGAAATGATACAGAGACAATTAAGCAGGCTAGCACTCTGACAGATCATAGCAGTGATATTGAGGAGAAGATAACCCAGGTGAATGAAGCGATACAAAACTACAAAAATGATGTGGAAACCATGTATGTTGAAATGGTGAGTGTAAAGAAAGACTTAGAAGCAAAAGTCGAAGAAAAGAGCATTAAAAAGGAAGAAAAGAAAATAATCCAAAACAATCCAAAACTGGTCAAAGATTCAGCAGACATCAACAAATCTATGGCAATCGCTGGTATTGAGAAGGAGAAAATAAAAAGTAAGATTTCGAGAGACAAAAAGGAGATGGCAAATGTAATGAACATACTGAAGGAAGTATCAGATAAAATCTGTAGTAAAGACATAAAGGAACACACAAGGCTAGGGAAATACGAGAGAAATAAATCAAGGCCTCTGAAAGTAACCTTCCAGAGTGTAAACACTGTGGAGGAAATACTGAAAAATGCAAACAATCTTATGAAAAAAGAGGATTTAAAAAATGTATGGATAAAAAGATGTGTAACTAAAAAGGAACTGGGTTTACTAAAAGAGAAGAGGGAGGAGGCAAAAACAAAGAAAGGGAGAAGATCAGAGGAAGATAAAAACACATTTTTTTTACAAAGTAATTGGATTGCAGGTACAAAAGTGGTACATAAACAGGAGGGAATGAAAAGGATAAAGGTAGTAAACTCAAGTCATGACAAGTATGTAAACAAGATGATTAAGTTTCTGTATTCATATGTAGATGGAATGGTATCTAAATTACTAGAGATAATGATTATATTAAAGAAAAGGAACCACATACTGTCTGCCTAACTGAAACAAAATTAACATCAAGGCTATCAAACGATACCCTAAACCTATAAGAATATAATATATGAAGAAGAGATAGGAGCTTTAAAAAAGGAGGAGGAATCATGATATTAACAAAGAAAAATCTGCAGGTCAAAGAAATAGAACTAGATATACCCTCACACGTAGAATTGATCACAGTAAAGATTAGTACATCTGAAGGGAAAATATCTGTGGCAAATCTATACATGCCACCCAGATCAAACACTGGGAAAAAGGTGAATATGAAGACCTAGCAGAGAGAACACTTCAAAGTTTATGAGCACTACTACCTAGAATGAAAGAGAAATCTGAAAGAATTCAATAAATTGGAATACTCTAGATATAAAAAGCCAGGAAAACTGTTGGGACTAAAAGCTCCTGGATCTTGTGCAGTAGTTTTTCCTAGATATAAAAAGCCAGGAAAGCTGTTGGGATTAAAAGCTCCTGGATCTTGTGCAGTAGTTTTTCCTAACACAATATGTAAAAGAAAGCACCAGAAAAAGAGGACTAGATGTACCATCAGTAATAGATCTTATATTTAATTGGCAAGAAAATGATATCGACAGTATTATGTATCAGCCTCCATTCGGCAAAAGCAACCATGCAGGATATATGACATACTTAACAGTAGTGAAAGCTAAAAAAAGATGCTTAACTATAAAAAGGGAAACTACCACGACCTAAAGAAATACTTCTTAGAAATAGATTGGGAAAAAGAGCTTAGAGGACAAGATTTAAATGTTATACTGTATATAGAAAATTCTGTGAACTTTATGAAATAGAAGTCCAAAATTACATCACTCGGTACAAAGAAGCAGAAATGACAATAAAGAAATGGTTTAATAAAGAATGTAAAAAATCAAAAGAAAAAGAAACTTGTTGGGGAATTAATAGAAAACACAACAGTGAGAGGGCATATAACAACTATAAACAGGCAAGAAATGAATACACAAGAATAAGGAGAGAAGTTCAAAAACAGTTTGAGGAGGACATCATTAACAAAAGTAGCGATCAACCGAAGCTATTTTACAGCTACATCCGAAGCAAAACCAAAGTAAAAGACAAAATACAATCTATTACAGATGAAGGGATCCTCTATACACAAGAGAAAAGTATTTGTGAAGCACTAAATGAGAATTTCCAATCAGTTTTTACAAAAGAAAATAATTTTGAGTGAGATGGTAAAGAACATGCATGTCCAAACATATTACCAGATATGCCAGATAGGGTGGAGTCAAAGGTTTTTCGTCTCATTAACTCTCCTCCTCTTACTGATTCCCTTCAACCTTTGTCTCTTCGCTGCACTGTTGCATCTTTATCTCTCTTCTATCGCTACTTCAACGGTCACTGTTCCTCTGAACTGTCTGCTTGCATCCCTCCACCTCTACGACGGGCATGTAGTACCCGTCTAGCAACAAACTCTCATCCCTTTTCTGTCCAACTCTCTAATGCAAGAGTTAACCGTTATTCCCAGTCCTTCATTTATGCAACTGGTCAACTCTGGAACTGTCTTCCTCTGTCTGTATTTCCTATTTCCTATGATCTCCAGTCTTTTAAACGCAGTGTGTCCAGGCATCTCGAAATGAACGGATCTTGAATTTGGCTCTCTTTTGTATTGTTTTTGCTTTTTCTTGGAGGGAACAGTATGCAGGCCCATGGCCTTTGGTTCCTTCTTCCTTCCATTAAAAGAAAAAAAAATAAGAAAAAGAAATACAGGAGGAGTTAAGTAAATTAGATAATGGAAAAGCACATGGTCCAGACTAAATTTCAAGTTGAGTGCTACATGAATGTGCAAAGGAGTTAAGCAAACCATTATATTTAATATTTAAGGAACTGTTGGGTCAAGGTAAACTATCTGACATTTGGAAGAAATCAAACATTGCCCCCTTATTCAAGAAAGGGGATAGACAAAATCCACTCAACTACCGACCAGTATCACTAACCAGTGTTGTAAGTAAGATACTGGAAAAGCTGATAAGAAAAGTTTGGGTAAACAATCTAGAACACAATATGATAACAGAAAGGCAATTTGGTTTCAGAAAGGGAAAATCATGTGTTACTAAGCTGTTAGGCTACTATGACACAGTTGCAGAAACACTACAAAAAAGAGAACGATGGGTGGACAGTATCTATCTAGATTTCAAGAAAGCATTTGACAGAGTACCACACCAAAGACTCTTATGGAAACTGTACCATCAAGGAGGAATCAGAGGCAAATGTACTCTTGGATGCAAGATTTTCTCAGGAAAAGGGAAATGAGAACAGTACTAAGTAGAAACTACTCATCATGGAGGGAAGTGACTAGTAGAGTTCCACAGGGCTCAGTGTTGGCACCAATTATGTTTTTAGTGTACATAAATGACAGCTAGTAATACTGGAAATGAAAGTTATTTAAATATGTTTGCGGATGATGCAAAAATACAAAGGAGAATTACTAACATAGACTCTTGTAAAGAACTACAAGAAGAATCAAATATACTTCAAGAATGGAGTAACAAATGGCAAATGGAATTCAATGTGGACAAATGTCATGTAATCAAGTTTGGTAAAAGTGGGAAAAGACCAGATTGGGAGTATAAGCTAGGAAGTAAAACCCTACACATATCAGAATGAGAGAAGGACTTAGGTGTGATTATCAATAACAGACTATCTCCGTCTGACCACATAAATGAGAAGGTACGGAACATGTTTACGCTGCTTGCAAATATGAGCATATCGTTCACATACATAAATGAAGACATGCTGAGGAAGATAATAACATCCTTCATCAGACCAACCCTGGAGTATGCATCAGTAGCCTGGAATCCTCATCTCAAGAAACACATAGATAAGATTGAAAAAGTTCAAAGGGCTGCTACAAGATGGGTACCAAGCTCAAGGGATCTAAGCTATGAAGAAAGACTAGAAAAACTGAATCTGCCAACACTACAGGAGAGAAGGAAAAGAGAAGACATGATTATGCTATATAAATGCATATCAGGGGAAGAGAAAATAGACATATATGAATATATAACCTATGGGGAAGCATCAGCAAGAGGACACTGCAAAAAACTGCATAAAAAGAGAGGTGATAAAGACGAAAGGAAATTTAGTTTCCCAAACAGGGTAACTGATCAGTGGAATGCACTACCGAATGAAACAGTGTGTGCCAAAACAATTCATAAATTTATGGAGATATATGAGGAAAATGGTTTAAGACATGGGACAGTACGAGCTTGACTCAGTCCTGTAAAGATACAATTAGGTAAGAACGATTAGGTAAGAACACACATACACAAACACACACACGCAATTAGGAAACAAGTAGGCTGATAGACCACAATAGTGATACCGAAGAGAAGATAACCCAGGTGAATGAAGTGATGCAAAGTTATAAAGATGATGTGGAAACTACGTATGCTGAAATGGTGAAAGTAAGGAAAGACTTAGAAACAGGAGTCGAAGAAAAATGCATCAGAAAGGAAGTGAAAAAAATAATCCAAAACATCCCAAAATTGGTCAAAGATTCAGCAGATATCAACAAATCTATAGTAATCACTGGTATAGAGGAGGAAGAAATAAAAAATAAATTGAGAAACAAAAAGGATATGACAAATATAATGAGCATATTGAAGGAAGTATCAGAAGAAATCTGAAATAAAGGAACACAAAAGGTTAGGGAAATATGAGAGAAATAAGTCAAGACCCCTAAAGGTAACCTTCCAGAGTGTGAACACTGTGGAGGTGATACTAAAAAATGCAAACAAACTCATGGAAAAAGAGAAATTTAAAAAAGTTTGGATAAAATGATGCCTAATTCAAGAGGAGTTGGGAATACTAAAAGAGAAAAGGGAGGAGCCAAAAACAAAGAATGAGGAAAGATCAGGGGAAGAGAAGAATACTTTTTTTTTTTTACAAAGTAACTGGACTGCAGGTATGAAAGTGGTACATAACCAACACGGAACAAAAAGGAGGAAGGTAGGAGAGTCAAGTTATGGCAAGTAGGTAAACAAGATGGTTAGGATGATGTAATTAAATGTAGAATGAATGGTGTCTAAATTATTAGATATAAAAGACTACATCAAAGAAAAGGAACCACCCCAAAGATGTCCAACACTACCTTAAACTTAGAGGAATATAATATATGGAGAAAAGACAGATATTTAAGAAAGGGAGGAGAAATTATAGGGAAAAAAAAAAGTTTTACACTATGTTTTCCCCTAAGGGCTAAGGCGTTGCCCCTGGATAGAGGACTTAGGTTTGGAGTGTGTAGCACTTTATGACCGGATGCACTTCAAGATGTCTGCCAATGACCCTTGGGTGGACTCGAACCTCCGATCCTTCGGCCAGAGCAGAACGCTCTAACCCACTGAGCCATGGCTGCAAATAATCTACGAGTCAAAGAAATCTATCTATCTATCTATTGCCAGACGCCTCAATCCTGCACGGGGTGGCCACAAACAAACTGCCTCCATGTCGCTCTGTCCCCCGCCATTTCACTACCCCGCTCTCAACTCACACCCCCCTCTCATATACCTCTCCACTCCATCCCTCCATCTCATCCTCGGCCTCCCCCTTCCTCTCGCCCCCTCCACCTCACTCACATACACTCTCCTCGTCAGTCTTTCACTCTCCATCCTCTCCACATGCCCAAACCACCTTAACGTGTTTCTCCTAACACTTCCTGTCGCGTCCACAACCACACCACAACGCTCCTTCACTTCCTCATTTGTTAGTCTGTCTCTCCATGTGACTCCACATGCTCCTCTCAAATAACTCATTTCCACTGCTCTCACTCTTGACTTCTGTCCTTCCAACAGGGTCCAAGCTTCACTTCCATATGTNACGTTGAGGCGATTTGTTTGTGGCCATCCCTTATGGGATTGAGGCGTCTGGCAATAGATAGATAGATAGAAAGGAATGGGTGAATGGTAACCTTCGTACAGTTGTAATCCATAAACCGTCCACTGACAATAATGATATAACTTATGTTCAGCTCGGAATTGAATCCTACAGAAAGATGACATTTGGATTAATTTATCGTCCACTGGCCTAGTCTTTCCAAATTGAAAATAAGACAGTCGAACAAATAGCATAAGCCTGTTGCATCCTGAATACTGTAATTGCTGGAATTTCAGTTTACCAGTAACAAGATGGACTGGATGCTTATCTTTGCACACAGGGTTAGACTTGTATGTTAACTTACTTTATATCAGTTTGGAGACCACCCCACTTGTGAAGGAAATATCCCATATCTTATACTGGCGCCAACAGAAAACTACGTTCATAATAGTCAAGTAGGAGAAGAATTTAGTAGTGATCATCGCACAGTCACATTTAACCTGTTTCTGTAACACCGACCAAAATTGTAGTAATGATAAATTCCCACTATACAAGAAAGCTATCTATCTATCTATCTATCTATCTATTGCCAGACGCCTCAATCCCGCACGGGGTGGCCACAAACAAATCGCCTCCATGTCACTCTGTCCCCTGCCATTTCACTACCACGCTCCCAACTCACACCCCCCTCTCTCATATACCTCTCCACTCCATCCCTCCATCTCATCCTCGGCCTCCCCCTCCCTCTCGCCCCCTCCACCTCACTCACATACACTCTCCTCATCAGTCTTTCACTCTCCATCCTCTCCACATGCCCAAACCACCTTAACGTGTTTCTCCTAACACTTCCTGTCGCGTCCACAACCACACCACAACGCTCCTTCACTTCCTCATTTGTTAGTCTGTCTCTCCATGTGACTCCACATGCTCCTCTCAAATAACTCATTTCCACTGCTCTCACTCTTGACTTCTGTCCTTCCAACAGGGTCCAAGCTTCACTTCCATATGTTAGAGTTGGTATCACAATACTGTCATGTAACAACTTTTTCACTTCCATGCTCACCTCCCTGTTTCTTATCACTGCTTTCAACGAACCAGCAACCTTCCATCCCTGCTGCACCCTTTCAAGCACTTCACCCTCCAGACTCCCATCCTTACTCATCACACTACCCAAGTACTTAAATGCACTCACATTCTACATATCCTCCCCATCCAATCTCACTGTACATTCACTGGCTTCACTTCTCTCGAAGACCATCGCTTTACTCTTCCCTACATGTAGAACTGACTGCATTGGAAATTAACACATCTCTATCTATCTATCTATCTATTGCCTGACGCCATAATCCCGTAAGGGGTGGCCATTTGACTTTGAGTTATTTGTTTTACGGGGAGGGGCACTAACCCTCCACCAACCCACTTGTTGATACGTAGGGAGCACGTATGGTTTGGTTATATGGTTACAACCCAGCGCTGTAAATGGTTTCTTGGCTTACAGGAAACCATATGGCTTGTCACTCAATGTAAAGCCACCTGTAAAGGAAAAAAAAGCAATAAGAAGTGACAGGAAAGATGGGAGAATTAGGAAGAGAGGAGGGGAGGTACAGAAAAAGAATGATAAAGGCTAAGGAAGAAGTAGGCAGCACTACATTAGGTGAGTGGATGATGGTGGCGATAAAGGCTAAGGAAGAAGTAGGCAGCACTACATTAGGTGAGTGGATGATGGTTGCCACCACCTACCAGTATCCAAAAATTCAAAGGAAAATTATTAACACAGATTCTTGCAAAGAGCTGCAAGAGGAATTAAACAAGCTTTGTGACTGGAGCAATAAATGCCAAATGGAATTCAATGTGGATAAGTGTCATGTAATTAAATTTGGTAAAAGTGAGAAAAGATCAGATTGGGATTATAAGTTAGGAAGATCAACCCTACACATATCAGAAAGAGAGAAGGACCTAGGAGTAATAATCAGTAACAGACTATATCCAGATGACCACATCAGTGAGAAGGTACGTAACATGTATACTATCCATCTATCTATTGCCAGATGCCTTAATCCAGTTAGGGCTGGCCACAAACAAATCACCTCCATGTGGCTCTGTCCTCCACCATTCCACTGTCCTGCTCCCAGCTCACACCCCACTCTCTCATATACCTCTCCACTCCATCCCTCCATCTCATCCTTGGCCTCTCCCTCCCTCTCCCCCCCTCCACCACGCTCACATACACTCTCCTCGTCAGCCTCCCACTCTCCATCCTCTCCACACGGCCAAACCACCTTAATGTGTTTCTCCTAACACTTCCTATCACATCCACATCCACACCACAACGCTCCTTCACTTCTTCATTTGTCAGTCAGTCTCTCCATGTGACTCCACATGTATACATTGCTTGCTAATGTGAGAATAGCATTCAAATATATAAATGAAGACATGCTAAGAGAGATAATAACATCATTCATCAGACCAACCCTGGAATATGCATCAGTAGTATGGAATCCTCATCTCAAAAAACACATTGATATGACTGAAAAAGTACAAAGGACAGCTACTAGATGGATATCAAGCTTAAGGAGTCTAAGCTATGAAGAAAGATTAGAAAAACTGAATCTACCAAAACTACAGGAGAGAAGGAAAAGAGGAGACATGATTATGCTATATAAATGCATCTCAGGGGAAGAGAAAATAGACATAAATGAATAAATAACCTATGGGGAAGCATCAGCAAGAGGACACTACAAAAAACTACATAAAAAGAGTGGGGATAAAAATGTAAGGAAATTCAGTTTCCCAAATAGGGTGTAGAGTCAGCATGTAAACTTATAACAAACCTTTCTATGCATCAATCAAAGTCATTTGGTATGGATTAAAGGTGGATCACAGCAGGGAAATTACCATGCCATATTTGGGATACAGGCTAGGAAGGAAGTGAGGTGGAGGTGGGGTGAGGGGTCTCAGGTGGTGGTGAAACATACCCGTAATGCAGGGGAGAGGTGGTGTAAGGATAATTTTGGTGAGAGGAGACAAACACAGGCTGATTATGGCAGGGAATTTACCGTGTCATATTCGGGACAAAAGATAGGGAGGGAGGTGAATGTGGGGTGGGGAGTCTCAGGTGGGGGATAGGTGGTGTGGGGGGTTATTTTGGTGTCAGTAGAGAGAGACAAGCCACTCATGGCAGGGAAATTTCTGTGCCATATTCAGGACAAAGGAAGAGGGAGGGAGGAAGGTGGAGGTGGGGTGGAGGGTCTCTGGTGGGGGTGAGGGGGGATGGGACACACCCTCAATGTCGGGGAGGTGGTGCGGGGAGTATTATGGCAATCCTTGCAGGGAAATAGCCATGGCATTCGATATAAAAGGGGGGGAGGGAGGTGGAGCTGGGGGGGGGAGTGGGCATCACACCCCCCCATTTGATGTAGATGTGGTATAGGTGGGTAGTTTGGGTGGGAGTGGACAGAGCAGGCTATATCCAATCAGCCAGAGGGAGGAAGAGAAGTGACTGGGGAGGGGGTCCCGCTACAGACCTGGAGAGGGAGGGGGATCCCCTCACAGACCTGGAAAGTAGGGGGGGGGGTCCTTCCCACCACCTCATCCCCTAGTTCTGAGTGGGCAGGAACCATTTACGTCATAAAGGGGCTGCCTTAGTGCTTGGCAGATATTGACAGACCTTCTACGATCGTCAGTCACAGGATTCGACGTGGCAAAATTGCAGACTGACGATCGTCAGTCATAGTACTGTACTTTAGGGGTTAAGGTCTGTCCCGACTAATACCTTGGATGGTGAGAATAAGAAGCCATTACCTGGTCATACGGTGAGCAAACAGAGCATGTCTGTGTTGCGTCAATGCAACAGGTTTGCATCATCTGACACCTGTCGTAGTGGGGTATGCAAAACAGTCACGTTGTCTCTGGGGGTTGACAGATAGTCTCCCAGTGACTTATTTCCACTCTCTGAAGAATTAGGTCACAGCCAAGATCTTCAAAGTGTGCTTCTACAATCATGCTGTGAAGGAGATTATCTGTTATCAATCAAACATATGCCTTGCCCATGACCGAGAGGAGGCTCTGCTCCTTATCCTCTTGCTTATCCTTCTGAGAAGGAGTTACTGTGGAATCTCCTAAATCGCAACTTTATGAGACTAAGCACTTGCTGTGATATAAGAATTCCGTGAGTCAGAAATAACTAATCTTATGGGGAAAATTACTTATGGGTCTATCATCTTGGAATAGTTGACCCCTTTTCCCCAAACTGGTCACCAACAACTTGGAAAAGAAATTAGTAAAGCGTATTTAATGGGACTGAACAATATTGTAAGATTCTTACCTGACTGACTGACATTTCCTGAATGGAAGGGAGAGGGGGGAAGGGTTCTGAGGCTTGAGGTGGACTACGGCCTCTTAGCACGAGGCAAGTGTGCTCCTGCCTCATGCTGTCGCCTCTGTGCCGCTTCCTCCTTATCAACCTCCCTCAGGAACCCATCAAAGTCCAGTGTGGAGACAAAGGGAAAGGTGTCATTATCGCTCTCAGCTGCCCCCGTGTTGTCGTAACAGTCGATGAATTGTTGAAATTAATTCTTTACCAAAAGGGTGCAGCCTTTCTATATTTTATATTAAAATGAGCTTTTCACAGGCTACTTGTTATTTTTCCTGGATTACCACAGCTACTGGACATTTTTATAAACTTACCTCTAAAAGCTATAAATGAGGATTCAGAATGCATGATACACTGATGCGTCCAGTTGGAGCAGTGGTTGGTAAACAACGCAGCCTGCTGGAGAGATCGTTGGTAAACACTGCTGCAGGAGACCTGCCTGCTTCCTTAAATACCCCAAGGTAGGCGTACGAGTATTTTTTTTTTTCCGGACACTTCTTGCAGTCAAAATTCAAGTTAACTATCTGTGATGCATATATACCAAAATTACCTGAGATCTTGAGTTTGTTATAATATAGGAGGAACAGCCGTGCTTGTTTGGTAAAAAATTACCTTGCTGAATCCATAATGGTAGGCAACATTGGTTTCCTTCTTGCCACAGTCAATCCTCCTTATTACATCTAACTTTTGGGTGTAAGTTAACACTAGCTTCTTCTTCTCTTTCCTCAAAAACGTTGTACGCTTAGAAGAGTTACTTTCAACCATGGTAACACTAGGTAGGTGGAGGGAGCACGGGGTGAAGGGGGGTGGGGGTGGGGGATCTTCTGATAAACAACAAGCTAAGAAAGGAGAGGAGACAGTGTACAGTACTGAGCCAGGCGATGGGCGTCAAGCTTGTGCGTCCTTCATGCTTGGCATGGGAGGAAAGTGCTGTGATTGGCTTATAGTAAGTGCTATGCTTGAATATAATTGTTTAGTAACTGCTAAGCTTGATTATGATTGGTTTACGCCTGGCAAGGGGTAATGGTGGCGCGTATTACACGAGGCATCAGAAAAGCATATTTTTTTAGGTTGCACTCGCAAATTTCATGTAATTTCCATGAGTTAGTGATACTGTAAACAGTTGCATGATGTTGCCATATACAGTGAATCTGCTGTTTAGGATCACATGATTCAGGAGACTCCACTGTAGTTGGAGATGGAGGTCATATAAGGGTCATGTTCTTGCCTCGTAATCTGACCTCCACCTTGCAAACCAGGGTATATTCACAGCAATGAAGCAGCTGTACTGGAAAAGGTTTATGGAAGTCGTGATGGATATGGTCAAGGAAGAGAAGGAGGCAGCTCAAGGCAAGGACAGAAGTGGGGAGAGGACTTTGGCTAACCTCAAGCGGTATTCCCTTAAGTATGCGATCTATAACTGGGCGCAGGCTTCGATGGAACTCTCTGCACTCACACTTGAGCAAAGTTGGAACAAGCCCCCCAAGGGTAAAGGGACCATTGCTGATTTTACCAAATTCGAAGCTCAGGACTTTGTTCGGCTGATGAAAGCAGAAGAAGAACAGGTAACTGAGAACACCATCCAAGATTGGCTGGAAGTGGACAAGGATGACCCCGGGTAGCAGACTACTGTATGTCTGACCACGAAATCATAGAGTCTGTGACTGCACGGGGCACCGAGGATCAAGAGAGGAGGAAGAGAAGAATGATGACGAAGAAGTGGGGGATCCAGAAAGTTTGTGATGCAGTGGACATCCTTCTCAACTATTATAAGCATCCCAGTCGGCAAACCATCTTTACCGATGTCATGGCCATCTATCTGTGAGAGGGCTGTGAGAATGTTATAAAACTGCAGTTGAGGAGGATCACCAAGCAATCCTCCATCACGTTTGTCTTCCGTCTGGAGACACCTGCCATTCCATCACCACAGCCCTCAAGCTAACTGCATCATCCTCTGTCGCCCCAGCCTTCAACCTCCTCTTATTGGACTGTCACCCCAGCCCTCTGCTTCCTCACACTGGCCTCGTTCAATCCAACCAGGCACCACCACCACAGCCACTTCTACATCACCTCAGCCATGGCACCACTTCCAGGCCATTCAAGAGTGGTATCTCTACCAGAGGTCTCACCCCAGTCAAAGGCCTCACTGGAGCTGCACCTCACACCCTCTATCACTCCATCTCCGGTGCCTACTCCAGCACCTTTAGTGGAGATGGAGCCAAAGGTGGTGGTGGTGGAGTAATCTGTGAGACCCATTCACCACTACACCACCCCGTATTAAGTGCACTGTACTGCATGTTGTACAACTTTACCCTCCACTGATGCCAACACTACGCGAGTACACTAGGTGAGTACTTTGTACAATACATGTGCTGTATTATTGTACTGAATCAATACTGTATTGTTGTGCATTTTATGATTAATTTTCACATTTTACTCTTGGGAAAGTTTTTAGGATAGAGGGTCGAGACAGACAGTACCAAATTACCCAGCTCGACGCTGAATGGAGAGCCAATTAGGGGGTACTATGCAATATCCAGCGTTCTGCAATATCCGGCGTAGGGGTTGGCTGAAGTACGTTGGATAAATGAGAGTTTACTGTACTGCATATTATTCAAAACTCTCACACCATCCCAAATCCTATAATAGTGATACTGAAAGCCAAAGATACAACAATCCAGTACAGTACTAATGGTCATATTTAAGTCATGTTATACTGCTTCCCTCTTACTCTCTGTCTACAAACAATACTGGCTGTGGAAATGAGCAGTCTGATGATGCTTGCTGAGCTAATCCCCCCCCCCAAGTCACCAACCTGCTTGCTGAGCTAACTCATTTTTTTTCCAGTCACCACCCTACCTTAAATATTTCACACCTTTCCATTCATCCATTTCACTCCCTTTCATCTTTGTTTTACTAACCACTTTGCATTCTTAATGCATTCACTGTTTCTACCATCTCACATTCAATCTTCACACCTCCCACATTTCACATAGCCATATAAACCTGCACAAATTTCCTGGTCCCTGGGCATGTGCAGGGCCCAGGTCCAAAGATTCCTAACTTTTACCAAGGATTAAGAACAGAGGAAGGGGGAAGCGTATTCCCAGTAACACTCTCCCTTTTTACTGACAGGACTACAGGGGCTATGGGGACAAAATTGTTCTCCCTTACTCTACAGATTACCTGCAGCTGAGTAGAACAATGCATATTTGTAGCTGTCTCAGCCTGAACTTGAATGTGAAAATGCCTTTTGAGTTCCCCACCTGGGATATTCTGCAAGGCCAACAATCAGGCTTTTGGCTCTGCATCACTCCCACATCTCACTCTTATCATACTTTTTCTTATTTCAAATTTTACATAATTTTCTTTCATACATTTCCTACAAAGAAATTACATCACTATTTCCTGAGAGAATGCCTGATTTCTTGTCAGTCCTTATTTTCTCTTTCAATAAAATGTACAACATAGCTGAGAATGGAATAACTCACTACAGATGACTTTGGCAGGGCCCACTTGCTCACTGATGAGGAAGAGAGCAAGTTTCTTGACATCCACGGTGGCTGCATGCAGCTCCTCTGGTCCACTTTCATCTCCAGCATCCCTAGTATTTTCAATCTGGTCTATGGGATGAAACAAAAGGTTATGAAATGGAATATGATACAGCAAACACTACAAATAATGAAAAGGCTGATTCTTTCTATCTATTCATATATCCACCAAATCATTTACTGCCCAATTAACCCCTACACCGCGGGGTTGTCGGAGGTTTTCCGCGCCATTCCCGCAGGGATATTCGCGCTCCGACTGACTTTTTAAAAATATTTGCCAAATATCAGTTATTAGTCCTACAATATTATAATTATGTATGCATATAGAATATACCTTCAGCTTTCTCCTGGGATGTTTTTTTTAGAACTCGTCGACTACTGTAGGACTTGTGGAAACTTCTGAAGTTGGGTAACTAAGTCTCCACTTTACACTTCCCGACATCCCCTAATCTGAATACCACTGCCAGATATTGTCACTAGAAACACTATTCAATGATTTCCAAGTAGTCTGGAATCCATACTAAAAAAAAAAAACACTGTGAAAGCAATGTAAAATATAAGCGCATACGAGCCTCCCACTCCCGCTAATTCACTGCTAGTGTTCTGTCATTTCTTATTCATATACACACTCACACTTTATTATTTCTAGTACTTTATTACACTTGCATATATCTACAGTCCTTTACCGCTTCCCACACTATGTTCAGTGAGGGTAGAGGTCACAGGGCCTTTTATAATAGGCGCAAAAGCGGCAGAAATGGACGGGTGTCATTTCAATAAGAAGGATGAGGGCAAACTGGCTGTATCTCGGTAGCAAAGAGTTGAAAATGTCAGCTGCTAATGTATATGCTAAGAAATAAGTCATAGGAAATCTAGACAATACATATAATTTAGGTAGTTCCAGTTGAATGTAAATATCACTCAGGCTTCTCCCTTCAAATCTTATATACAGTAAGATCTCACTATGACGGACAAATTGGGGCCCTAACCATTCCGAAAAATGCGAAATTCCAATAAAAGCAACATCCGGACTTTCCCCTGCTAATCCGGACTTTTTCCGATACATCAGACATTAGTCCGGATTGCAACAATGGTTTTTAAACTCTTTTCACTACCACTGCAGTACTGTACAGTGTTATACCTTCACTACATTAATCAAATGGTATAATAATACTGTACTATACACTGATAAACATGTCTTTTATTTACCTTATTGTGGTGAACATAGCTGAAGTGGCCAGGCAGTCCGGACTGCTTCTGGTTTTATCGGACTTTTTCCGATATATAGGAATTTAGTCCGGTAGCTCCTCGAGTCCGATAAAAGTTAATTCTGGTCTATTGAAGTCCGTTATAACGAGGTTTTACTGTACATTTATATTACCAGAGTAGCTCATATGGCATATTTCACGGGGAAAAAAAAAAAACAGGGGAAATAAGTGAACGAGTGCAGGTTGGATGTTGCTAAGTGATAATTAGCCAATTCCAGGTGTATGGCACTATCAATTACCTTATTTTACAATATATGTATATACAGTAGGCGCGGAAAGTATTGACGTTTTTTTGCCGACATCATTCTTTTTCGCGTTAAGTGAAGTAGGGTCAATACTACCCTCCCTGTGATGCAAAATGAGCTGACGCTTTTTCAACGGGAGCTGGCAACCCTGCTTGATAGGTTTGGCACCACAGGAGCAGGCTCAGTAATGTTTGGGCAGCCACAGGAGGAGGATTGTCTCTGTGTGTGATGCACCACGAGGGCATGTTTTGACTCAAATAACACAGTTATTTGGTTACCTACCGCATTCTCATCATGCCTAAAGTAACCACAAGCAAGGACAAATGTGTGGAAGTGATTACTTTATACAAAGCTGGCCACAAACTCCCATTTATTGCAAATCAGATGGTGTTAGACTGAGGACAGTGCAGAGACTGATGAAGCGGTTCAAGGACAGTGGGGAGGCCATTTCTCCCACTCCACTTCCCAAGTCTGGGAGACCTCGTAAGACAACCTTCAGGACCCGTCAGCTGATCTCAAGGCAAGTTAGCAAGGATCCAAGGCTAACAGCACAGGATTTAAAAGAAAAGAACCCACAGTTGCTGGCAGATGTGTCTGTCAGAAGTGTGCAGCAGCTGTTGCTTGACGATCTGGGCTACAGGAGTTTTTGTGCTCGTAAAAAACCAATGCTAACTGCACTTCAGAAGAAAAAGAGTAAATTTTTGTAAGAAATATCTTGCCTGGAGTGAGGACCAATGGAAAACTGTGCTTTGGAGTGATGAGTCAACATTTACTGTCACTGGTACCCCTTCATCACGAGTGTAACGCAAACCAGGCAGTGACCCCCTGGATCCTAAGTACACTTCCAAGTTTGTTAAATACCCATCCTCACTCATGGCTTGGGGCTGCTTTACATATTATGGTGTTGGTGAGTTGGTAATTCTACCTGCAAATGAAAAAGTGAACCAGAACAATTATTTGGAGCTCTTATGTGATGTTTTAAGTGACTCTTTTGATAAAACCAAGGCAAGAGTATTTATGCAAGATTCTGCCCCTGCACATGTTGCAAAGTCAGTGAAACAGTGGCTAACAGACTGTGAGGTTCCCTTTATTCGAGATTGGCCCGGAAACAGCCCAGATATCAATCCCATTGAGAATTTATGGGCGCACATGAAGCGGCAGCTGCGTAGTATGGACACATCATCTTTGCCTAAACTTGAGGCTGCAGCTATGGAGCAGTTTTAGTCCGTCTGTTCTGCAAAACTACGCCATCAGTCTCCCCAGACGCCTTAAGAAGATAATAAAGGTGAAGGGGAATGCCAGTAAATACTAAATTCAATGGTGAGTGTTAATTTATTTGTTTCTCCTTGCTAACCACAAGAATGTTTTCTTTTTTTAAGATGGCGTCAACACTTTCCGCGCCTACTGTATACAGAATCCAAACAAGATGGAGGAAGAGAAGAAGGAAAGACAGGAGGAAGTATTTGTTACAAGGAGGGTAGAAAAGTTACAAGAGGATGGAATAAAGGCCGAATATAGAAGGGAAGTGGAGGAACGATTGGGTAAATATAGATTGGAGCAGATGGGGGACGTGGAGGGTGTGTGCAAGGTATTGACAGAAGAAATCTGTGCAGCATGTGAGGTGGTGTGTGGGGTGAAGAGGAGACGAAAGGGGGTTCAGGGAACAGCATGGTGGACCAAAGAGGTGAGAGAGGCTGTGGCACAAAAGAAGAAAGTATATAATGAGTGGATGAGAAACAGGGGCAACGAAGAAGC
>JAGKTI010003562.1:0-10261 GCA_018397915.1 Birgus latro
CTCGAAGACCATCACTTTACTCTTCCCTACATTCACCTTTAAATTCCGTTTCTTACACACTCTCCCAAATTCATATACCAAGCCTTGCAGCTCCCCTTCATCTTCACTTAATAACACAGCATCATTTGCAAACAATAGTACAGTGAGTTTCCAAACACTGCCCTCTCTCACTAGGGCGGCTCCAACATCCACTGCCCTACCCTTTTATCTCTTTTATAACCCCATCCATATACAGACTGAAAAACCATGGAGACATGACATCCTTGTTTCAATCCAACCTTCAAATGGAAAAATTCATTCAGTTTACCATCCACATGCACTGCAGCCTTAGCACCCTCATACATACTCTTCAAGGCCTTCAACAACTTCTCATCTATTCTTCATACTTTCCACAATCCTTGTCTATCAACCCTGTCATATGCTTTCTCCATATCCATGAAGGCTGCATACAACTTCTTCCCCTTCTCTAGAAACTTTTCCACTAAAGATTTAAAATTGAATATCTGATCTACACAACCTCTTCCCTTCCTAAAACCTCCCTGTTCTTCTCCCACTAATTCCACTGTTATTTCCCTAACTCTGCCAATAAGTATCCTACCATATACTTTTCCTATTACACTAAGGCAAATGCCCCTATGATTACCACACTCTTTTTACCATTTTTATTCTTACTGACATTAAATGATTATATTCAACTCAGGATTTAATTAGGTGATTTATTATGACTATATCTATCCTTCTACGTTCGAAAATCAAATAACGTAACAAAATCGTACCATTTGCAGGACTAAAACGGAAATTACATAACAGGCCTTACTACTGCTGTTCCTCCTAATGAAATCACATTCCACTCAGTATGAGAAGTTTATTGTATACTCGTCACTTAACCCCTCCGTGGCCGCTGGCGTCGAATGATGTTTAGCCGATAAATGGCCACTGGCATCGTTTGAATGCGGCCTGTAAAAAACTGCAAAAATTTTTGGGAAGTGAACAAACGTTCTGAATGTCTTCAGACTGACCTACACTACACTCCCATACACCCCATCAAGCAGTTCTGAGCCTGCTGCTGTGATGACTGGATTTTCGATTTTTTCACTCCCAGCCATGTCTAAACAAGCACGACTACACCCATTACCTTGACCCAGGCAGAAAATATCATCTTTGTCCTCTCTTGCAAAATGTTTACGATTATGAACTAATACAGGCACAAACAAAGAAGACATGATAAGTGAAAAATACATTTTTGTCTTGGTATCTTTGCCTATCTGCTCAAGTTTGTTGTAATGGTTTGGATCATTCAATGCCGTGCGACTTGCAGAAAACTGTGAAAACTTTTGGGAAGTGAACGAACATCTGGGACATGAGACTGACCTTCACTTCGCCCTCTCACGTATCCTCTCTCAGTTCACCACCTGCTGCCGTGAGGAGCAGATGTATGATTTTTTCGCTCACAGCCATGCCTAAAAGCACATAGACCCATTATCTCGACCCTGAGATAAAATCTATATATTTTTTTTCTCCCTTGCAGAACACACAACCACCCAGTTTACAAAAGACAGCGACATATATTGCAAGTGTAACCAGGTAAAATGATAAAGAAAGGTGAACATGTTATTATGGAAAAAATATATTTTCCCTCATCTGTAAACGTATTTCTGTTTTGTCTCTGTATTCGTAATAATTAGACTTATCTGTAGTTTTGAAACTGCATTATTATAGTTTTAACCATGCATGTTGTGTGGGAGCTGGAAGTTGCGACTCAACTTCCGTATAGCTAATCAGATCTGACCCTCCACTTTCATCTCCTGTGGGAAAGCCTAGCCTTGGAGGACATGCAGTTTTCTCATTTAGGACTGAAAATTCAACCCTTTCACTCCCTTTTCCAAGCATGGGCACAACAATAATGTAATGTAAAGAATAACTCAAAACTACCATAAACATATATAAAAAAGGTGAAAAAATATTCAGAATTTTTTTCCCCAGCCATTCCTAACATATGATGTACTGAAATCACTAGATATCATCATATCACCTATATGCGCAACATTTCAGTACCACTCGCATTGTTTTGGGGGGTAAAAACAAAAAAATAACACCTGCGAAGTTGCACTGCCGCAGCACCTATTTGCAGCGGATATCAGTTGCCGATATTTCTGCAACTTTTGCGCTCCATTGCAAGCCACAGAATGGATTTAGGAAGCTGGGATTTGCACTGTTAGGTGCATCTGAACTTTCTCTTCAATATGGCAAGGAAAAAAAAAAATCAATTTTCGATACTTCAGAAAATGGCCCCCCAGCTGGCCTGTGGTGCACGGAAAATTCCACACCCTCAGCCATGGAGGGGTTAAACCAATTTATCATCTTTTCCAGCTGGTTCACATAACTCGAGGCTTCGAAAGGCAATGCTGACTCTTCATACTATTTCCATGACCAGCATCATGTTTTAAGAATGTTACAATTCTTAATTCAAGCTGGAATGATTAAAATTATAGGCCAAATTGAAGTTCAGCGTATAATTCCATGGCAAACAAATCTCCCAACAAAGGCAACAAAGTAAAAATTCATCATAATGAAATAAACCCAAGTATGTCGAAGTGTACCTTTTTCTTTTGACATAATTTCCACTCTTGCTACAAAACCTGCATTATGGTTGAGACCCCTAGTAATGAAAAACCAAATGAGGGCTCTAACCTAACCCAGTTTGAAAAGTACAGGCCAAAGAAAATAGACTGGAGGTTGCATGAATAAAGGAGCCATATTGTACAAAATTAAGGGAAAATGGTGAAACAAGAACATACTCCATGAATGTTTAAAAATGTATATACTTCCCCCTTTAAATATTGCGCAACATCATAAAATATAAACATGAATACAGGACAAACAATTCTGAACTAATATTTTTCAGAACTTGCCCGGCTTGAACCTTTAAAACATGTGACGCGGGACGTTTCATCTTCTTTCCCTCCACATCATCTTGGGTACATCGAAGCTTTCCCCAGATTTCCTGTTTTCAACTGAAAACTTTTCCTCGTACGCCCACAATCTTCCTGTGCACTTTGAAAGTCACTTTAGCCTATAATTTGCACATACAACTGCTAATTTGGCATAAACATTGGAAACAGGCCCACCAATCTTCTAGTAATGGCGGCGACAGAGCTTTCTAGAACTTCCAGTCCCCCCTCCTGTCCCGCACACACGTGTCACCGTTGATTGGCTGGGTGATCTGCACCACCAGCCAATAACCAGCCACTCACACTTACATAGAAGAGGCTGGCAACCGTTTCAAAATTATTTATGAAATAGCTAGGTATTTTCATTATACAATACAAATCCTATGAAATTCAGTCTTTTAATCAAGCGAGACTAAGAGCACTGCAAGATTTTAACTCTACTTCCTCGACCAAGACTGGACTGCGGGGGGTACACCATGGTACACCACAAGGTCTTGGGAAATAGTGTGGTTACATTTGGTTTTATTATACAATAATGAATACCTTCTCTAGGGTCCTCACAGCTAATGTTATATACGACTTAAGATGTACATTTAACAACTTTGCCTTAACACGTTGGCGCAATAATCTCGTTTCAATACAGATGATGTTTTGCCTCTACTCATACCGTTAAGGGGTTGAGATGGTAATGGAGTCCCTTTTAAAATTGAAAGGGCCGAGGCTTAGCTATCATTATTTAGTGGGGTTGAGATGGTAATGGAGTCCCTTTTAAAATTGAAAGGGCCGAGGCTTAGCTATCATTATTTAGTGCTTTAAACCATTTCAGTATGAGGAATTTGCAGAGATGAATAAAATCATCCAGTTGTAGAAAGAATATAAACTAAAAACCACAATAACACTATTTAACTTCCTACCCTACCACAATAAAAAATACCACCACATACCACAGCATAGAACCACATCCTCCTAAACACATAACACAAATATAAACTGCCAACCACATAACAGCATAATGCCAAAATATCACCACATACCTAACTCCACCATACATATCCTGACATAACTCCACCATACATATCCTGACATAACTCCACCATACATATCCTGACATAACACCACACATCCGACCATAACACCATACAACACCATATAAACTACCTATCCTACCACAAAATACCACCACTGACCACAGTATAATAATGCATTTATGCAACCGGTCAACTCTGGAACTGTCTTCCTCTGTCTGTATTTCCTACTTCCTATGATCTCCACTCCTTCAAACGCAGTGTGTCCAGGCATCTCGAAATGAACAATGGATCTTGAATTTGGCTCTCTTTTTGTATTGTTTTTGTTTGTTCTTTGAAGGAACAATTTGCGGGCCCACGGCCTTTGGTTCCTTCTTCCTTGCATTAAAAAACACCACACATCAAACCACTGTCACCACCATGCATAATACCACCAAACGGCATCACCACAATTTCAAACCATGTCAGACCACTACTAACAACACCATCACACCTCCAAACATCAAACCACATACCACATATCATAAACATCAACCCACCGGCAAACAAACCACACAACACCATCACATATAACAAACATAACAGCACCATATTACCACACACCACATACTGCCACCACACACACCGTCACAGCAACATGCATCTGTAATACATATCTTACTAAATAACACATAATATGGATGGGTATTAAAGCGTGGGATCTCTGGGCACAATTTCTGGCTATTTATGTGAAGTCAACCAAGACTAACGACCTTATCCCACCTTACTTGACACCCGTTGACTTAAGAACCTCATCCACTTTTGTGACATGTTTTTTTGTCCTGCTTGATGTCTAGCCACGTGGGACTACCGGTATCGTCCCTGATGATCGAACCATGAAACAGGTAGTACTGGATTACATGGTACCAATAGCAGTGCAATGTCTGACCTGACTATAATTCATCCACCTTCACTTGGCCCAGCGTTTTTTTTTTTTTTTAACCGCCTAGTAGGATAAAGCAATGCTACAACTGCATCGTTTCCAGATGACAAGTTTATGCCTAAAGTGACCATATTGCAGAGGGAAGTGGTAGGGTCCAGATATAATGAAAGAAAAGTACAAAAGGTGAACTATCAACATGACAGTTAATATATTACAAAATCATTCAAACTCCTAGCTGAATTGGGAGAGGTGGGCAACAGTCCTAATGGACCCAGGTTCAAATGTACGTTGCAACAGGGAACAGATTACGAATCTGAATTTCGTAAAGTAGACTTTACTAGTCTACCAGAAGATGGGGTGAGGGGTTCGAAGTTGATGACCGGTTGCCATCGACCCTGGGAGGCACTACTGTCAGTGAACTGCGTCTACAAGTTTGTTAACTTGCCAGTCATCACCCTTAGGAAACTTAGCCAGAGAGGCAAAGTACAAATTGAGACTGTCTGTTTCAAATTTTTTATTTTTCCCCCCCCAAAAGCTTCCAGAACCTGCTAGTAAATAAGGTGGCTTTATTACCTGAATTATCACCCAATCCGGAGAAAAATATATGTATCAGCCAAACCCAAGACTGTATGGGGATTCCTTACAAGGAAGCATGGCTTCACATTTCTACATGTTAAGTATGATGATGGCAAAGAGGCAGAACGGGCCATTTTTTCATTGGCTTAAGAGATTTTGTATTTGTAAGATCTCTTTCAAAGTGACTTATTTTGTTTACTACACTTTAATATCCTGTTGCAGGGAATGGGTGGGAGAAGCATTTGTAAGAAGTGTGTGAGGTACTGCAGAAAGTCAGTATGGGGAAAACACCATGAAGTGCTTGGTAAGAAGCTGAAATGTCGTGGAGAAACTGTGACAGAACAGATCTGAGAATCAGCATACTGGCGTGGAATGAGAGTGCAGTGCAAAGGACTGACCCTCTTCTCATAATGAGCTAGGTGAGTGGCAATTATAGGGATATTTCTCTTCTCTGTGTACTGGACAGGATACTGTAGAATACTTGTTGGTAAAAGTTTGGGAGAGAGCCAAGGAATCAGCTGAAGAGGAACAAGGGAACTTTAGGCAGAGGAAAGGGTATGTAGTCCAGAGATGCTAAGATGTATATCAGAAAAGCATTTTGAGAAAAGAGAAAAGTTGCATGCTGCCTTCACGGATCTGGGGCATGTGACACAGCAAACAGACATGGATATATGGAAAGTGCTGAGAACATATGAAGTAGACTGAAAATTACCGAATGCAATTAAGAGTTTGTGTAATATGTGGATGTTGCAGTGAACAGAAAGTTGATGGAAAATTACTGACTGCAATTAAAAGTAGTGATAAGTCTGGAACCAACTGGGTGCAGACAACGCAACCTCTCTTTTCTATTCCAGCAAACAACAAACAGTTTTATTCAGCTAATAATCTCATAATACCTTGAGTGCTGAGATTGCCACCATTAACCATCTCTAATGTCTTATCCGGGTAATGCCAAGTAATTTAAGGGAATCGTATATACCTGTGAATGCAAAGGTAAGGTATCCTACCGGTATATAAAATTGCTAAGGAATATCTGCTCAGTTTCCTTGTCAATGAGAATACAGATTATTAGACTGTCAGTCCATCTTACAATCCCAGCAAGAGTAAACAAGAAATCCTTTTTCGTTCTCCCTCTCTAGCCTTTAAGTCCTTGGCTAATAATGTAGTGATGCAGTCCAACAGAACAGCATAATTAAAGATCATTGCCATCATCACATCCTGACTTGTTTTCCCAAACTAAGACGGGGTAAGATAGGGTCACACACGCATGACAGAGAGAAGATTATCAACAGAATATCCAATCAAATTGCTCTTAAAGACGGAAAAATCATACACATATTGCTTTACTAATAATGGAGCATTATACAGAAAATGTACATTCCATAAACACTACACTACAATAAACTACTAACATAAATTATTAATAAAACATGGTCACTACATCTAAATAACAATACTATAATGAGGTACAAAAAAAATTTGTAGTAAAGTACTGATGAACTAACTTCAATTAGTCACTTCTTCTGGCCAATAATCTGAATTACAGACCAAATTATTTTTCAAATATTTCATATATATTAAAATAGAAATATAGTACTAGTATTACTTGTACCATCAGGTTCACCTAAAAATGAACCCACTGGACACCAGACTGAATGTAAAAAATAATAAAAAATAAAGGAAAATCACATAAAACGTTTTTTTCAAGGTACTGCACACCAATGAAGCCTCTCTAATAACCAGCCGATTTTAACTCCTTTTACTGTAAGGCGTGTTTCTATATTAAATTCAAGCTATCTCCAGACAATTTTATTCAGTTTATGGGAGGCTATTCAAGAAAATGGGATTAGGTATAGCCTTCATTGCCAGCTTTATCACAAAGGTCTCTTCTAACCAGCTTAACTCTCAGATCTTGTGGTTTACCAGTGGTGAGTAAAGTAATCTGGAGTTAAACAGAATAAACAATGAGTAGTTCATGAGGGATAGGGCTTAAATTATCTGGCAGTATCAAAGACATAATAAAAAGGCATCATCTTGCCGAAATGGTCGATCAGCTTTAGGAAGAACTACATGCTACTCTCAAAAGGATCTGACGTTGTGGCCCCAGGCTGATCTGAAAATCAACTTGGTATACTGCAGATTTTAACTGCCTCTGCACCTCACCATCCTTTTTTCAGGGGTTTGGGAGTGAGGTGAGGGACGTTTGCATAACCAGACACCCTTCTGTAATTATAACAGTGCCACCACGTGAAGGCATACCCCTCCAGCACCAAAAAATGATAAACTGAATTAAATTTGCCTACCTCTCTTATCAACAGAAGGGACATCCCTTTCATGCCCGCCAGGCCCCACCCAGTGTAGCACCATATCCCCCGCCCCTACCCCAACCCACTCCGCTTCCTCTCTTCCACCTCCGCCCTCCCGAAACTGCCCACCCCCAACCCCTTGAGGGCAATGGATCTGTCGCCCCCTCAAGCTGAATCCTGCTCCACTGTGCACCTGGCCACCCTGGAATTCTACCACGATGGGCCGGTCGTGAGGGAAGTGCACCACACCTGGGGGATGACAGAAATGTATCATACTGATCAAAACGTTTCTATCACCAGAGATGAGGTAAGGTAGGTTACAAAAAACAGAGATATACAGTTTAAGAATAACCACACACACACACACAAAGATAAAGATAGACAATATTAATCATCCTGACATTCATTCTCTCTCCTAAAGATGGGAGTGGCAGAATCCAGAAAACAAGGACGAAAGCATGAAAGAGGAAGAACAATCAACATTATACTCAATAAAACAGCTCAATTATTCATACATTCAACCCTACAGCAGTAAATAAATGAAAATAAATCACAAAACACATAAAATGCATCATCATACTTGAAGGGGTTAGAAACGGTTCCAGTGGGAGAGGTGTATGGATAGGAATTGTGGAGAAAGTGTTCAGTAGTAGGCACCATCATCACAGCCACCACCACCACCCATACCTCGTTTCCTACCCAAAGACAGAGTACCAGATGTTATGTAATAAAGTCTCTGAAGTTGACAGGTGTGGAGAAATAGGTGGACAGGTGTAGAGTTAGCTGTAGATGTGGTATGTAGAAAAGGCATGGACTAAACACTAATAGCTTCTATCCATCCATCATCCAATCCTATGTTGCCCCACAGAGGAGTGTAGGAGCCCGGGGTTAGGCAAGTTGGTCCTGATATTTAAGATGAGAGTGACCAGCCTCACTCATCCCTGAGTGGCATTACGTGAGCAATAAACCCCAAACACCCCTTGGATATAAACCTTCACCGGTTCGATCCGATTGGAGCGCCGTAATTACCCATTAAGCCACCAGGTGCCAAAATTTGGTTATATGGTTACCACTCAGTGTAGTAAATGGTTTCCTGGTGTACAGGAAACAATCTGGCTTGTCACTCAGTGTTGAGTCACCCACAGGCAGAAGGACAAGGAAAGAATGAAGGAAAGGAAGACAGAAGAGGGAGTGTAAAGTCACCCGTAGGCAGAAGGACAAGGAACAAATGAAGGAAAGAAAGACAGAAGAGGATTGAAGGAAAAAGGGATGGGGGAGAGGAAAGGGCAGAGACCTGAGAGCAGCACTACATCCAGCGAGTGGATGGTGAGCACCCTCACCTACCACATAAGGTGATAAATATGGACAGGTAGGTACAGAAAATGTGTTATGCAAGATACTTTACTAAATAATGTCTAGAGTTGACAGGTGTGGACAAATTAGAGACAGGTGTGTGATACAGATACAAAACTAAAGAATCATAACTGAGGGCACATGTTTCTTGTCTCCATCTATGGTTACAAACCTGTATATGTGGAAAAAAAAAGTATATGTATACTAACTATGTGAGCCTCGAGGGATGGATCCACAATAACGTCTGCCAGCAAGTTGAAGGTGTGCCTCAGAGCAGCTCTCACTCTCAGCCACATCAAATTCCTCCATCACCAGCTCCACACCACACACCTCCGCACCCAACCTGTGTAATGAGTATAAATCAATACACAGGCAGCACATATCAATGTATAAACACTGAGGTAAATATCAGTGAATGAAGAAAAAAATATTAACTTCAGAATCTAGAGGTTTCTCACAAATTTATAATATAATATGTAACCAGTCAAAGTGTAATACTGCGCCTGCTGGGGTCTATAAATGACTGGATAATTGATGGATGGATTTTCGGTACCTGGCAATGGAGTATACACAGCGGACATTGGTGAAGTAAGGCCCCGGGTATCCAGGACTCCGGAGAATAAACGACTCGGTGTTGATAACTTGCTGACACGACTCTGAATCAGCCAGTCTGGGTCTCTTGGATATCCTTAGGTCAATGGATGAATTGCTTGGAGCTGGGGTCACACTTGCAGGGATAGGCGAGGGGAATTCGCCAGGGAAGAAGACTGGGGTAACAGATGGCAGTGTTGGCAGAGGTGTTGTCAGTGAAGGGAAATCAGTGGGCAGGATAGGTGGCTGTGGTGTTGTTAGAGGTGTGGCTGGGGCTGGGTAGTGTGAACAGGGGGTAGTGTGCAAGCCTGTAGGAGGAAGATACTCGCTACCAGGAGCAGAACCATACCCTGTTGAAGGCTCTTGGGTGTATGCACTAGAGTAATGGCGGTAACCAGGTCGATATGGTCTTAAGAATGGGCTATATCTCCACCATGGATAAAATTTGGGTTTAGTTGGTCTATACACTGGCCTATGGCGATTGTAGTTGTAGTTGTGATTATTGTTATGGTTGTAGTTGTGGTTATTGTTATGGTT
>JAGKTI010003562.1:15101-26862 GCA_018397915.1 Birgus latro
AATGGTGGGGGTGAAAGTGCCTGGTAACGTTGGTAGGGTAGGGGGCAGCCCAGTACCAGTAAACGGGTTGAAGTTAGGGTTACCAGGGATGTTCTGGCCTGCATTGGTGACTGTATCCTTCCCCGTTACCAGTCCAGGATCCAGTTCAGTGAAGAAATCTTCCCCAGACACATCCCTGCCCTCTATAACCCCCTTCCCGGTTGGTATGGGCCGTCGACCGATGACAGAAAGGATGTAGTCGATATCTAATTCTGTCTGATTGGAGGGCGAGATGGTTGTGGGTGAGGGGGACAGGGAAGGTGATGGTGTTAGTGGTGGTGATGTTGAGGGTGACAGTGTTGGTGATGATGTTGACAATGGCGGTGATGGAGTCTGGTGACGATGGTTGGGTGGGAAAGTGACAGGTGTGGGTGATCGATCTGTCTGAACAGTGGTGGGTGATGGTGAGGATGTTGTGGGTGGGGGAGGCTGCGTGGTGGTGCGCTGAGGTATTGTGGGGAAAGCAAAAGGATCAGCATCATCCACCCGCCCCGGAGGTGACTGATTGAGGGGGGACTGAACAGGGGGCTCGGTGTCACAGGAGATCTGTTCCCCACGCACTCTGAAGCCGGGTCGTGTTGTTGATTCATCAGTTCGGAAGCGGAGGACTATCTCCTCTCCCTCAAATTCAAAATATCCTGGGGAAAAAAAAAAAAATCAATAAAAATACCCTGGAAAAAAATGAGGTTTAAGGGAATCAAGATAGTTTATTAACCCTTAGAAATTGGGAATTTTTCACTGGCAAGTAAAATCGTCTGTTTTAGTAATACAGACGAGTCAAAGCTTAATACAGAGGAATGTGGGTGGTACCTACTTGTATATCCTGGTGGAATGGTGCCACACAAGCGCTGGCCCTGCACCTCCAGGTAGTCAAACATACAGCTGCCATCCTCCACCATAAACCCCTCCACCACCAGCTGCAACCCACACACCTCAGACCTTTTGCGCACCACAGTATAGCGACACTCCAGGTTGTGGGGGTACTGGCGGGGGTGGTTGGGGGAGCGTAGTAAAAAGCTCTCGTCTTCGATTTTCCTGTGGAGGTTAAAAAATAAAGAAATCATCTGGTAGTAGCATCATCATCATAATCATAACTTTAAAGCCCACCAAAGTGACTGAGTGGTGAGAGTCCAGAAACAAAGAGGGAGAAAGTAGGCAATAGATGTGGGCCCAATTAACATGATCATTCATACATTCAAAATCATGAATCAACGTCACAAGCAAGACCATGTGCATATATTTTGTATTTTTTGGAGGGTGATGGGATTCAGAATTAATTAGCTGTCGCTAAACTTAATGATGAAGATAAAGTTGCAGATGGAGGACAAGGTTGTGGAAAGCACTGAGGGATTACTATACTATGCTCACTTTATCTATATCTAAAACTGCCAACTCTCCACCTTGAAAGCCAAGCTGCAACAAGAAATTAACACTAGAATATAGTACTCATCACGAAAAACTGCTACCTGTTACATATCATGGTTGAGATGATGGGTGGTCCTAGACTGCCAGGCTGGTAACGTGTTTAAAATTGTTAGTCCTTTTTATCAGAAGTCTAACTGTCACATGGTATGAAGACAAGAGGTGACACAAAACTAAGAGGCTGGTGACATAACTTCCTGGCCTTTATCATAACTTCTTGGCCTTTTTAGCAGGAGCCAATTTACCTGTCACATTGTAAGGTTGAGACGAGAGGTCGGCCTAGACTGCGAGGCTGGCGACATGTCTTCACCTGCTGGCCCTGAAGGAGGAACCCAGAAGCACCGTATCCCGGCCCACTCCGGAACCGCACCGTCATGAGGGAGGATGGGAAGGTGAAAGTGGCTGTTGGGAGAAAGGTGTGGCTGTGTTTCAGTTCTTTTACGGTCAGCTGCTAGAGAAGGAAGCTTTCATGTGGTGGAGCTAACCTGTAACACAAACATTCCTTAATATCCTCCCTATCCCCTGTGAGAAAGTTGACATGGTGAACACACACACAAACTCACCTGTCTTCCCTCGCTGATATCTGCCGCAGTAGGCCACACCATTGATGACCAGACTATCTCCTGGGCACTCCCTCCCTCCTGCTACACCCACAGCACCACCTACATCCTTAAGAATCTCATTCTGGCCGAGGGAAGGGCGTGTGGCCAGGTCGAGGCGAAGGACAGTGAAGACTACGCCGCAGTTGTCTGGGCTGCGCCGGTAGATTTGATAGCTGCAGGTTGTACTGGAAAAGGAAAAATATATATATAATTGTCTCTGTATGCATGTACGTATGTAAGCGGGCAGGTTAACCGAAGTAGGTAAACTACGTTGGTAAGAGGTTAGAGTAGTAGGGCAGGTAGGGATGTTGGCTGGCTGATCAAGAGACTGGCAGGAAGGTTGGTTCCTACATAAATAAACTGATGGATGAAGAGATAAACTGATATATGCTGATTATTGATGCATGATACAATTGATATGTTGAAGTACTGAGAGAGAGAGAGAGAGAGAGAGAGAGAGAGAGAGAGAGAGAGAGAGAGAGAGAGAGAGAGAGAGAGAGAGAGAGAGAGAGAGAGAGAGAGAGAGAGAGAGTGTGTGTGTGTGTGTGTGTGTGTGTCTAACTCACCGGGTCGGTCAGGATCACTTGATGGTCGTGATCGACAGCTTTTACCCTCCCGGAAGGGAGCCGAGAGCTCATACAGTCCGATCTATGGGCAAGGCTGTGACCTTGACACACGCACACACCCATCCCCTTGCTCAAGAGGGACAGTAACCACCCACTTCATCAGTGAAACTTTTCGCAACCTGAGCGAGGCGCGAACTCCCGTCTACCAGATGGCAAGCGAGAACGCTACCACTGCGTGTGTGTGTGTGTGTCAACCTAGCAGAGTGGAGTAAAGAACAAAGACTTCTAGCTTACTTGGGTGGGTAGTTCTCTGGGTAGCCGGGGGAGTGGATGTAGAAGTCCCTGTTGGTGATGAACTGGTCACAGTGCACTACACCACCTGTCGAAGGGAAGGCATTTTTCTAATTATCTGAGGGAGGAAAGCCACCTGAATGGCAAGTGTTACTGTATTCTTTCATGTAATTTGGCTCAGATTTATGCCCTTTTGCAGTTCACTGTTGCTTGGTTCAGTGGCAGAACCAGACAGGGTTATGGCTCTATTCCTACCACAGCACTTTTTTGTAACCAGCATTATATTCCAACCAATCTGTTGCTACAACTAAGCATTCTAGACTGAAAGATGGCAATTTTAGGCCATGTTAAAGTGAAAAGAATATAGATGCATACGGGCAAGACACACACACAAAATACATACATATAAAATGCTTATCAACTGCATGGGGGTCACCAAGGCAGATAATATGTACTGTCTTTCCTACAACATGGACCCTAACCAGGCACCCAACTGTAGCAGGAAAGAAACTAAGCTCAACAGTCAAATTGGCTAAAATCTTCCAGTTGCAAAATGGATGCGCTAACCAATGCATCATCGGAATCTCCACAGGTACAGGCCAGTGGGGGTTGGAGGATCTGGAGTAAGGGTGAGGGGTGGGGGAGAGATGAGGTTAGGCGAGTAGGAGGGGGAAAGAAGGGCCACAGGGAATGAAGGTGGGGAGGGGGCATGAGAATAGGTGACATGGAAGAAAATATAGAGGATGCAAAATTCAGGTAAAGTGGAAAATACACCGAGATTATAAAGTGATTAATGGTAGAGTGGTAGTGTTGGACTGCTGACTGAAGGGAATCAAGATGGATCACAAAGGCTGGGACAGGGAAGAGTTAAAATTTATTGTCTAAACTGACCTCCTATAACAACCACCGAAATGCCTACTTCAAGTGAAAAGAGTATAGTACAAGGATAATAATGTGTAATATGCATAGTAAATCATAAACAGTCACAATGGAATCTCCAATGCCAACGTAAATGTGATCGCATACTTTGTGGAAGAATGGCCTCCATATAAAAGACCTCGAGGCATACCTATCCCTACTCAATAGCGACCCCTCTAATTCCCCACAACACAACGACCTCCACATACCCTCCTCGTCTCACAACACATCACATTTCTTCATACTGTCTCCCACCTTGTTATTATTTCTCCTATCATCACCAATATCTCTCATGCAGCTTCACTGACAAATGGACCTCCAGATATTGCTATTCTTATTCAGCAACGACCACTACTCCTACCTCTTCTCCTCCCATTCTCTCTCTTTCCGTCTGTGGCAAATCATCCTTCATCCCAAGTGAAAGTTCCTTATTGTTATGTTTATGATGGAAACTAATTATCAGCTCCCATTTTCTCTCTCATCCTCATATCCCCTTACGGCTTACGCTATCGTTAAGCTAAGATTCACAAACAACTTAAGACTAAATGCCTCTCATAACTTTGCTTTGCTTCATCAGGAAACATAAGGACATGGGAAGCTTCCGTGCTTGTAGTTTCACACACACACACACATAATACACGAATTGTCTGCACTCAGGAATCCCTTGCTTAGATTTATTCAGTATATTACAGCTTATTATTTTTCTGCATGTATGTACTACGAGGTGTCCCCCAAGCTAAGTAAAATCGTCTGACAGTAGCCGGAATTTAAAAGGGGGAGGGGGGAATCGAACTGACGGCAGAACTCACTGACTGCTAGGACTTCCCTCAACAAAATCGTCTGGTGTTAGTCAGAGAGCAACACTACCTGCGTCCACAGCTGTGAACGGTGTGTGTGTGTGTGTGTGTGTGTGTTTGTGTGTAGAAAACGTCGTAATTTCTATCTAAAAACCGTCATTTTTCTGTCATTACTTGATAGGAGTTTCATTTTCCTCTCTTGTCTTAAAATCTTTCCTCAATCTGATTCATACTGGGCAAGCTTCATCGCATTTTATTTTCTACTCCTCTTCTTCACCCTTTTCTTTGTCATTTGTTTTTTTCTTTTTAAGTCCATTTATTCTTCCTCCTCTTCTTTGTCTCCTTCCCTCCTCCTTGTCTCCTACATACTAATTATATATATTTTTTCTCTCTCCCTCTCTTTCCTCCCCTCCACCCCTTGCTCCCTAGACCTCTGCTTTCCCCTCCCCCTCCCTCTTTCTTCGTCACGGTATCTGGCCAGGGACAAGGAATATGCTAAAAAACCAACCGGGTCATATCCTGTGCTGGGAGACAGTCGGGGGGAAAAAAAAAAGTATCGTTACTCTCACTGTTATTGTTCTCGTTCTGTAACACACGGTGAATTTTGTGGACGACTGTGCTATGATTCATATTTCATCACTAGAGGTTTAAACTTTCTGAAATACAGCGGTCTGTTCTATTTCAACTTAAACTACTACTTCATCACTACTTCCATCCTAACCTTGTTCCTGTAAGTCCATGCAAGGTCCAATGCAGGACTGGATTTTCTTCTAAAAACGAGTTATTGCAGAAATAATTGTAATATCTCACACAACAGTGTTTTGTACGTACCTACCGACACACACACACTGTGCAGAATGGAAATCTACATATCCATTATCTATCTACACATATTGCTCAACACCTATATTAACATACACTTACAGAATACACAATACCTCTCCAAACTCCGCAATATCTTGCACACACTGCACAGCAAAACAAACTGCTCCCTCTCTCCTCTTCCCATTGTCACCTCCACTTCCTAACCTCTCTCCCTCTCTCTCCCCTTACGAACCTCACTCTCTCCACTCACCTGCACCAGATCGTCCTCTTAAGGTCATAGCCGTTTCTATAGCTAGGTCTTTCAGTGAGGGTCCTCGATCTTCCTCATCCTGCTCTCTCCTTCCTTCACGACGCCGACGCATTACTTTATGAGCCCTTTCGCTGTCTGATATGGCTGTCTTTCTACCTTCTACCTCCCTCTTGCCATCTCTCTCTTTCTGAAATGACATTAGTTTCATATTTACGATTTCTAAGTCTTCTGCAGTCTTCCAATCTAATGTTTCTTCTTTCTCTCCTCCCACGCTGTCTACTGTGGATATCTGTTCCTCTTTTGTCTCGATCTTGTCTACTTCTGACTCCAATGACGTTAACCTCATATTTACGGTCTCCAAGTTTGTTGCATTATTCCATGTTATTTCTTCTCTTCTACTCGCATTCTCTTCTTGGACTCCTGCGCTGTCTAACACGGCTGTCTGTTCCTCGTCTACTTTCCTCTTGCTGTCTACTTCTTCTTCTAGTGAAAATGGATTTACATCACGTTTCTTTAATCTTGCTAAATGTCTCCAATCTAGGATCTTTTCTCCTTTTTCATATGCAATCTTATTTGCTTCAAGAATTTCATCACTAGAATATAATGTTCCTTCAGGTGTCCCTCCTTCAGCAGAGAGAAAGCCCCCTTCTTTGCCGTCAGCTGTGCCTATGTGCTCAGATAGGGCGTTCTTGAGAAGCTGGATGTCCTTAGTGAGAGGATTTGTCTGTTGTAAGTACTCCTCATTCGCGAACACGAGATCTGTTAACACCAGCAACTTTATAATGATCAGTAAACTCGTCGCCATTCTAAAAGTCCTTGTCATCATAAATTCATAAGCCTTATCAACATTACAATAACCTATTTCTAACGTACGTCACTTTATTCAGGCGTCTGAGGGTTGTGAGTATTCCGAAAATTAACTCCAGGTCTGACAAAAGTGCAGTAGCTTGAAGTCCCAAAGCCAAGACGAATCAAAATCAATTCTACTGATACCCCAAGACGACAGGAACAGTTCGTAAATCCTGTGCACGTCACTTTTCGCTGGATATTTCAACCACGTGGATATACCAAAACTCTGCTCTTGGAGAAAAATGGCGTCAATTTTTTAGATGTAAAATCCAAGGCGCATGAAGAACGAAGTTGTACTAAATGTTTCTTCTTAACAACGAGAGTATGTCACACATCTCCCGATACTTCAACGTCGTGGTTATATGTTTCTTCTTAACAACGAAAGTATGTCACATTTCTCCCGATACTTCAACGTCGTGGTTATTTCAAAGACTAACGAATAAAAATACACATTAAAGAGATGCAAAGCCGAGACACACGATGGACCTAGTCAGCTGTTGCACCCGGAGATGGCAGAACGAACAGTGAGTCAACGTATGCGACACCTCCACTAAACACTTTGTAGGGTGGAGCCGACTTGGGGCAATTATATACACTCCTTCACTCTCCCCCACACCCCCTTCTTCCTTCTAGCACTACCGCCTCCACATCCTCCTACACACCCACCCACCCTTACCCACACCCTCAAATCAGCCCACCCACCCACACACACATTCCTTCACTCACCCACCCGCCCTCATATCCTTACCCACACCCTTAAACCCGCCCTCCCACACACTCCTTCACACTCATCCTTACCCTAATACCCACATTCACACCCTCAACCACACCTCTACCCGTAATCCCCCACCCTCATGCTCTTCTCACCCCAACTACCTTCATCAATACATGCCCACTCTCATTCATCCACACAACCTAACCCCCGACCCAAACCTCACCCACATGGCCAAATTCTTCCACCCCACCTCGTTCTCCTACCCACCCACACACACACCCTCCTTCACCCACCGTTACACTTACCTTCACATATATAGGTACTATACATTTCACAATAAACGTGAAGACTAGAATGCTCGTAAAAACTCAGTGTTTGTAAAATTGAAAGTTTGTTTTGGACGTCTCGAACACAGCTGCCTTCTAAATGTCTATGGTGTATCCTTAATCTATAAGCAATAGGTTTTTATTAGCAACTCTCTCTTTAACTCCTTCCATTCTCACACACACACACAGACTTCCCTTCACCCACCCACACACCTGCCCCTACCACCCCCACCCAATACAAGGTAAATACCGGTACTTCAGGGGCCCACTTCCTTCCTCTTAACACTGTTCGTTTTTACATATTTCCTCAGTCTCTTCAATACGAGATCTTTCCCCTACTCCAGCCAAATTCACGGACCGATCAGACTGTTGGGCATTATTTATTTTAGGTTCCTCTTCATCCAGGAATATAACTGGGAACCTGGATGTAAAACTGATTGTTGTGGATCATGTTCTATAGGATGAGTGGAATTATAGCTAAAATTAGATTATCTGCCTCCTCCTCCTTATATTTCGGACTGTATACTTTAACTCCTCCTTATATTTCGGACTGTATACCAAAATCCTTTTCACTTTTTACCGTCTATTTACCTACGTTATCGTAATCACAACACCAACACCCACCGTCCTTACTTTCCTTCCCCTTCCTCCTCACTCAACACTTTCTCCAGGACCCATTTAAGTCTATTTCCTTCCTCACCTCCCCCCCCCCTTCCTGGCTTCCCTTTCCTCTCTCTTCTCTTCTCGTCCCACTCAACCCTTCTCATCCCCTCCTAATTCCTCAGTCCTTCTTCTCCCTCATCAATCCTCCAAATTCTTTATCTCCTCCTCTTCTTGGTTTCCCTTCTCTTCCTCCTACTCAACTCTTCTTCCCTCTTCCTTCACTCTCTCTGCGAATACATGAGGTAGGTGTAGCTAATTATATGTAGGTGTATCTAATTATATGTATACAAAGGTGACGCCCACTCGATCACCTCTCTTTTAACTGGACTTATTCACAGGTTCATCGCTCGCACTACACCATACCGTTCACAAGCCACACCTGAATATTAACCCTTTCAATTCGGTGATGTATCTGATCATTCTGTTCTTGCTACCCCCAGACGACTTTCCTCAACTTACTACATATCTTGAGTAGTGAGGGTGTTTGAAAGCACCATCAAACCCCTCCAGTATTTTATTCCAGGTAGCGCCAAGACAATTTTATTCAGGTGAGAGTGAGTCATTGGGGCCTGATAGTTAATACTCTCACTATTAACCCTTTCACGGTCGGGCCATTTCAAGCATTCCGTTCCAGATAACTCCACACACTTTTACTTGGATGAGTGAATGACAAAAACCCGAACGTCAAGCAGATACACAGCATATCCAAGGGTATGATGTCCAATAAATCGCTAAAGGAGAGGTGCTATGAATACGTATTTATGCAACACAGAGATGCACAATCAAGGTCCGAAATTCCTGGTATTGAGGCGAACAATCAATATTTAAAGAGAGGGACTTATTAAATACATAATAGTACGTGTCTGACTACAATTAACAGGTATGTCAGGCCATTTAACTATAGTCTTCTTACTTTCACCTGGCCTAAAATTGTCATGTCTCCACTTTGAATGCAGAGTCTAATAATTAACTTTAATCTGGTGCCAGTCACGAAGCAGCCCTAAGGAAAGAATGAACAGCCCCTGAGCTACGTGAAAAAAGCTGTAAAAGGATGAAAACCTGGGAGTTTGAGTAATACAAGTAAAGTGTTGGAGATGGACGCATTCACGATTGGACACCGATATTCCTGGTTACACAAATGTCCCTTACTTTCCTCCCTATCCCCCGAAAGGAAGATGGTGGATTGCAGGAAACGGGAAACTTTAGCCTAATCCACCGGATCATGTCCACCTGAGTCTGACAATAACAACAATATTCTGTTCATTTTAACTATCTATCTATCTATTGCCAGACTCCTCAATCCCGAACGGGGTGGCCACAAACAAATCGCCTCCATGTCACTCTGTCCCCTGCCCACTACCACGCTCCCAACTCACACCCCCCTCTCTCATATACCTCTCCACTCCATCCCTCCATCTCATCCTCGGCCTCCCCCTCCCTCTCGCCCCTCCACCTCACTCACATACACTCTCCTCGTCAATCTTTCACTCTCCACATGCCCAAACCACCTTAACGTGTTTCATTTTAACACTGGGTAAAAATTGCAATTTCTCCGTCATGAATGCTATGCTGAGGGAAACAGTACAATATGGTGCTAATCACGAAGACTTGGAATGGAGAGAATGCCGAGCCACAGTACTGTCTTATTCTGCCATTAAGCAACGGAAATTATGATGCAAAGGGACGAAAATCTGGACCAAGATAAGGTGAACAAACTGGATGTACACCTACTGCGGTACACCTTGTCAATTCATCTGTACTAATGTCGGGGGCTGTTTAATATGATAATGACGGTGTGGAGGTCTGGGGGTATTGTTGTGTGCATGAGTGTCACTGGAATGTCCCAGCTTCCCTGAGTCATCAGCAGCATCAACATCCTAGTAAAATTCCCCTATGTTAACCCCTTCTCAAGTTTTAAAAGCCTCCTGAATTGAAAAAGATAAAATTATCTGGAGAGTCCATTAATTAGTTACAGACGATGTTATCAGATTGAAATGAGTAATAATCTCTTTCTCTCTCTCTCCATGCAGTACTCATATGCGATCTCAATATATCTGACACTGCAATGCCACCAGGTATATGGCAGCGACACACGCATACTTTGTTGCTGTCTGGAGAGCGCTTTGAATATTAATCCTTCACCATTCCCATAATTATCATTCTACCTATAATACCTATCATCACTGGTGTACCACCCCCTCCCTGCATCACCGCATGCAACATTCGTTACGCATCTCATCAACTCATCTTAGCCCAAACAACCCTTTCCTCAAACCCCTAACATACAATTTCTATTAAAAGCAATCTCATCGCTAACGCTGCATATTGTTATCACATGCATCTGCACAGGGAGTACTCTCGCAACCTCTCACATAATCCACCTCCTTCCCAGTCCACCCCATTCACCCGTTCCTGCCCACTCCACCCATTTTTTTGCTCTCATTGAACATTCGAATTCTTGGTAACCACTGAACTTAACGAGCTATATCTGTCCATAAAATGCTTCCCCAAGTCATGACAGACTTTTTTTTGTGACCATACTGGATGTATATATATATTTATCTACATTTTTTAACATATATATTGTTGTCTCGCTAACCACTAAACCGACATGGATGATGATTTGTATAAGCCGTCACTGGGATGGCTTTAATCATTCTGTTATACATCGGTGTGACTGACTTGGAGGAAGCTGAAAGACATGAACTGTCATAAAAACCTGAAATGAGCTAAACTTTTTGTAGCTAATACGTGAACTGATTAGCCTGGGTATGAGGATGGTTGAAAAAAGCTAGAACTGGACTGAATATAAGCTGACTTGAATGGATGTGAATGAAATGGAAGATCCTGAATACCAAAATGGCCGAAGTGGACTATACTAATTCTAATTACACTTAAAAATATAGTGGGTCAAATGGACCTGAAACTACTAGCTGCGTGTGTATGACTGAAACATTACCTGGTGACCTGACTGGCTGTCGAAATGGATTTGAAGTGGATAGGTGATGGAAAGATTAAACAGTGGCTGCTTTGGATGAAGAAATAAAGAGATGATGAATGGATGAATGAATGGCAGTTGGAGAGATGGATTAAATAGCACTGTAGATGGATAGATGGTTGGTTGATGGATGAATGAACGACAGCTGGAAGGATGGACTGAATGGTACTGTAGATGAATAGATGGTTGGTTGATGGATGAATGAATGCCAGCTGGAAGGATGAAGTGAATGGCACTGAAGATTGACAGATGGTTGGCTCAGGAATGACTGGATGGATGGTTCTCAATGGACCAATAATTTCGTCACTCATCAAAATATCGTTCTATGAGGACAGGTTATAGAATTCTCGGCTGACGGTTTTGCTGGGTAACGATAATGCAGGAATAACGCGGGTACACAGTCGACGAAAGAGCTTGTTTTTATCATTATCTTATTGATACGCATGTAAGGACATCACAGACATTACCGTACATGTTAGGTGATTATTAACTGTGACTTC
>JAGKTI010003562.1:31830-46294 GCA_018397915.1 Birgus latro
AGACACAAACTAGGACTCATTCTCTATCTTTCTGTACGATATGATGAGAATCCAGCAAGAAGTTTCCAACATACAGCACGACAGATTTTTCCTTATAAGGTCATAGCTCGTGAAGTACAGACAATATGGCAATTTTTCATATACGGGCATCAACTACGACACATGTTCTATCTTTCTGTGTGATATGAGGCCAATCCACATGGTAGTTTCCGAGATACAGGCCCGGACGGAAGGGGCGACAGACGGACGAACAGAGGCTATTTCTACATCCCCACCACATGAAATAATAGTGGGGATAATAAAACGATTCTTGGTCACCATCTCAATACAAGCGCCACACGAGTTTACTCACCCCTGGGAAACCTCCAGAGATAAACGGTTAACGAGACTGTAAGTAATCCATTAAAAACCTCCCCACGAAGAATAACGTAAAGAATTCATTATGCTGAAGGGGATTAGGTTTACTGTCGGTAAGTGATCTCTCCCACAAACACTACTGAAGAAAATTAAGGATTATTCTTTCTTTCACTTGATGGTATGTCTCTCTCTTTGATGGTACCATGAATAACGTAACGAATTCACTGTACTGAAGAGGATTAAGTATTCGCTCTCAATCAATACCAATGTCTATCTATGTACAGTAACTATCTATTCACCTCTCATCCTGACTCAGTTTATTTACTTCACCGACTCTCTCGTTCTCAAGGTCGTGGGAAAACAACAGATGCAAGGAAAATGACTGATAAAGCCAGCCTTTTAAAGACAAGCCAACCCTTCTTCCACTCTCAATTGGGTTTTCTGGTGAGTATGAGTGAAGTACCTATTAACTCTGAGCTATTTCATCCTTCATGCTGAAATATTCCTTTTCACCTTCTCTCACTCTCTCAGCCTTTTGACCCTCTCTCAGCCGTTAACTTTACTTATTTCATAGTTCATGTTAAAATACGTCCATTAACCTGAGTTCCCCAAGACTAATTTTAACAACTTCACTGTTAACCCTAAAATACTCCTTCAATCCAGCAACGTTTCGGTTAGTCTTGCAATCTCCAGACGATTTCCTTCAGCTTAGGGGAGACCTTTCAAACTGGAGGGGTTACATACAGCCTTCATTAATCCCCTTACTACTGTAAATCCTTCCAAGTTTAATAAAATCGTCCAGGGAAAGAAAGAATATAAGAAAATTTTAAAGGACTGAAAGGGGTATTTGGAGCTGCAACCTAGGTCTTGCATTCTAGGTGGTTAAGGAAGCTCCCTAACACCCTTTCCTTACCGATTTATTGTTTGGATACGGGTGGCTAATACTGCTTTGTACGGTACTTATGCAGAGTATGGTGGCAATACAAAGATTTAAGTAACACAAAGAATGGCACGGTGTAATAAGCAAAAATCGCTTAGGAAGAGGTGTTAGCAGCTTTGTTAACTGACGAGAATATGGCGCTCAGTGTCATAGGGGGTTTCGCAGCACCTTTTCCTTTGAGATTAATTATGTATTTTGACCTTGAACGGTATATATATATATATATCGTTTTGATGTGGACAAGGGTTTTAATTAATTACATACAAGAGGTTACTGAGGTGGAATGTGCAGAATAAATCGCTAAGGAAGAAGTGTTACCCAATCTTGAATTCCAAGTCACTGAGAATACAACCTTATGAAGGACACGATATGGTTTATAATGCTTCTTATTTTCAAGTGTGCGTTTCTATTCCTCTGTGCAAAATGTACAAAAATATTACTAATAATTAAAAAATGTAGTGGACTTAAATTTTATCCCCCCCCCCCTCAGAATGGGCGTTCTTCCAACTCCCCCATATCTTTCTAAGAAACTAGATGCCTTAATCTCAGAAAGAGTGGCCACAAATGAATCACCCATGTCATTAGAGTGGCCACAAACGAATCACCCATGTCATTAGAGTGGCCACAAACGAATCACCCATGTCATTAGAGTGGCCACAAACGAATCACCCATGTATTAGAGTGGCCACAAACGAATCACCCATATCATTAAAAACGTACTACTACAGATATAATAATAATAATAGTAATTAAATCAGCTTAAATAAGACGTAACAATACACCACCATTACAAATACAGGCGATTTTAGGATGAATTCTCCCCACACAGGTCTCTCAAACACTTTACAACTCCATCCTTATTCTCCCCACACAGGTTAACTCTGCGTCCACAGCAAGAGTCATCAAGATGGTGGGGCGTCTCCTTGTGGTGATTGTGCTGTGTCTGGGCTTAGCTGTGGCCGCACCACGTTAGTATACCATACAATTATTATATTCAATATTTCCCTGGCCACTCTGATCACAGCTTTCTACTTTCTTGCTTTCTCTGTCTTGGCTAACTTCAACGATTCCACTTTTCAAAGGGAATTGTAATAATAATAATGATGATGATAAGGGATACCTGGAGCTCTATTCTAAGGATTCTAATGACCAGGACTGATTTACCTATACATCTAACCATCTGATTACTTTTGTATCAAGCTATCTAGCAGCCTAATTAATCCATTCATATATCTACCAACCTATCAATTCTGCCATCAAATTACCATCCATCAATCCATCTACTAATCAACTCCATTTCTTACTTTTTAAAGAACTTGTTTTCTTTTAACAACAAACCCTACATCCAAACATCCATCCATTCGTCAAACTAACACAAATCATAAATGTCCGTCAATCTATCTACTTTAATATCCATTCATCTGTTAACATGTTCCTCATCCAACAGAGCCAAAAGAGGACAGCCTGAACAACTACATGGATTTGGTGATGGAGAATATTCAGATCCTTATTTTGGAAAATGGCTATGATCCTGCCAAACTCCCTAATGCTTCTGTTGGCTTCAGTGACGAGGTGAGGGATACACAAACCATACAGACCTTACGGGTTTCTCGAGATGGTCTGGCCTTAACAATGACACACTTAATATTTACATTTTTTTTTTTTTTGGATAACAAAGGAAAGATATAAAGATAAGTATAGATGGGCACTGAGAGATGGATCATTTAATGTGTGCTTGTGTAGATTACTGTCCATCCATCAGTTCACCAACCTGTTTACTACCTACCTACCCATGTGTGTCTGTGTAGATATAATGATATAACTGTCCACCTTTCACTCCATCTGTCTATCTACCTGTCTTCTTTACCTATCTACCCATGTGTGTGTGTGTGTAAATATAACTACCTATCTACCTGTCTTCTTTACCTATGTACCCATGTGTGTGTAAATACTGTATAACTATCTACCTACCTGTCTTCTTTACCTATGTACCCATGTGTGTGTGTAAATATAACTGCCAATCTATCTACCTGTCTTATCTACCTATAGATCCATCTACCAAAAGGTTCTGGGCGTGACATGGCACGGGGAAGCAAGCATTTACGACGGCTGGCTCCGTGGTTTGTCCTCCATCCATCGCACAGGTAACGCGGAGTTCATCAGAGACTCGACCGACGCCGTGATTGGAATGTCAGCTGAACTGGGACTGTCGGATATGCAGGTCAGTTAACTAAGGCTGAATGGCTGCCTTGATGCCGAAGTATTTCCTTAACTAATGCATTATTTCCTCTAACCCAAACTGTTTCCTTTAAAGTCAAGTTATTTCCTCTAATGCCAAATCACTTCCTCTAACTAATGCCTTACTTCCTAACCTCAAATTATTTCCTTTAATTAACGCCTTATTTATTATTTCCTCAAACTCCATTTGATTTCTTTTAATGTCAAATTATTTCCTCTCATGCCAAATCATTTCCTCTAATGCCAGATTATTTCCTCTAATCCCATATTTCCTAACCCCAAATTATTTCCTTAAGCTAACGGCAAATGATTTCCTTTCACGTCAAATGATTTCCTCTACCCCAAATGATTTCCAAATAATTTCCGTTAACGCCAAATACTGTAATTTCTTTAAACTAACACCTAATTAGTTCTTTTAATTAACGCCAAATAATTTCCCTTAACTTACGCCAAATAATATCCTTTAACTAACGTCAAATAAGTTCCTTTAACTAACGCCAAAATACTTACGCTAACGCCAAAATACTTCCTATGACGCCATTCTTTCCCCATTTAACGGCAAATAATTTTCTTTACCTCAGACAAACCCAGCCCGACCAGTGTTATATCAAGAGTTCTTCATTACGTTTCTCAAAACTTTACAGTAATTAGAATTCCCCCGAGAAGTGGTCCAACTGCTCGCTTGGGGTATTTTCTTTTCTCGTGACCTTGACCTTTGACCTATAACCTTCATATTCGAACGGAACGTGACATGACCAATACCTACATCATCATCCGGACGTCCTTTCCCACCCTAGGGCAGGGTGAGAAGTAGCAACATCCAGACAGCAAAAGTTCGCCCAGTAACTGTCCACGCTTCCATTCACTCATCATTCAAGCCCAAGGATTCCTGGTTCCATCTGATAGGTCAAAAAAATACTTGACCATGTTCTGTAGCTTCACATACACTTATCTGACAGAGCCAATCTGAATGCTGTCACATTAAAATGGGGTGCCAAATCCCTGGTCAAACACTACTCCTTACAAAATCCATCCAGCCAGCTCGATCTCATCAGTCCCTTAGCCTCACCAACTTCCATACCTCTCTTCCTCACACAGTCATCCACCATATACCTACAAACCTAAAAAAAAAAAAAAAAAAAAAAAAAAATGTCGGTCAAGGCTTAAACCATTCATTATGTAATTTTTGGTTCATTCTAATTATTCCCAGACGGTTTTATGCAGCCTAAGTTAGATACAGCTTTCATTCAGCCATTCACTAAAAAAGTACTTCTCAGGCAAATAAAATCCTCAGGCTGAAGGGGCTGACCACTTCAAATCCAGGACAGCAGGTATATCCCCATAAATTCTGATAACCAGAATGCTCCAGTTACCCATACGCTTTGGGTAATTTTTTTTTGCTCCAGCGACCTTGACTTTCATCCCATGATCTTTATATATTCGAACATGATCAAAAAACATCTGACAATTATCAGCCTACTGTACAAAAAATAAGGTTTCTAGACCATGGCTGTCAAATTATACAACTTATGGCTGTATGTTTCAACCTCAGATAAAGTGGACTGTACACTCCCAATTTTTTAAAGACAATTTCTGAAGTACCTGACGAAGATGGAACATTTTTGGTCTCCTAATATGGTTGCTGACTGTGTTCTGTAGTACGGGATACAGGCTGACCCTACATACTAACCACAGGCGTTACAGAAATGACCGTCAGTGTTTGCACTCCACTTTGCAATATTCAAACGAACAGACCGACAGAAAGGCGTGACATTCTAGCAGACACAAAGGAATAAAAAATATAACCTGCTCCACCTTTAGTCGCAGAGGTACATAACTATGGGTAGTAATTTTGTGGGCTTAAGAGGATTGCTACCGGATCTCTTTCTTACCAATACATTGCTACTTTCGTGCGTCCTCTCCAGCACCAATAAAAACAGTTAAGTGCCGAACCATAAATAAATAAATAATACAGCACAATGAGTACAGTACGGTAACTAACGAAGGAAGTTGTGTTAGGGAGCCTACTCAACCCACGAGAATGACCCTTTTTACCACCAAAGACTTAGCTCTTAAAAAGCATATTTTGAATTCAGGTAACGTGCAATTCCGTGCGAGTATAAAATGATATAAGGCAGTGTCAAAACACATGTCAGGAAAAGACCCCCATCCTCTCTCACACACACACACACCAAACCCCCTTATTGGCACATATAAAACAAGGTACTTATTCACAAACAAAACAGCTAATCTACCTACCCACACATTCGAAACAACACACTTGCTCCTTCCCCACCCTCGCCAGTCCACCTTCACATCCCACACTATCTACACCTGTTAAAATCCCACACTCCCCACACACTATCTACACCTGTTAAAATCCCACACTTGTCCCCTCTCCCACATAAACCTCCTCTCCCCATTCATCAGCAATTCAATGCCAATACCTATTCCCTTTCCTTCAAATAATCTTTCTCCCATCCCTCACCCAACATCACCATCATCAGTATCTACACCCACACTCCATGCGTTTCTTCTTCCTCATATTCCCCCCCCCCCCACTCCTCCAACACACATCACCATCATTAATGTTATTCACGTATGTTTCATTCCTATCCCACACTCCTCCCACCCATCATCAACATCATCTAGTTAAATTCCATATCCGTTCTCTCTCCCTCATAATAAATAATCCCCCCCACTTTCATCAACCACTATCCTTATCCACACCAGATGAAGGGCCCACTTGTATTGCCAATATTATAGCCATTCCCTATCCTGCACTAACTGAAATCCCACAACTATTATCATCATACTCAAACCAAACTTGTTCAAATACCACAGCTAACATCATTACCATCAGTGTCATAATTATGCCTTCACATCTCAAAAGCCCATGAGCGTCTCACCACCACCACCATCATTCATAACTGTCGAAACCCTACATTTCTTCCTCACTACCTCCCATATATTCTATATGTTCAAATTCTCTCTCTCTCTCTCTCAGTAATTGTAAATGACCTTAATCTGGCTTAGATATTCGTTCTTTTGCAGCTCAGTTCACGTAGGTCGGTGACAGAAAATATCATATTAATTCAAGACGGAGAGAGAACAATTTTAGGCCAAGTTAGAGAAAAACGGGTATAGTCACATACTGAAACTGCATCTCTCTCTCTCTCACACAGGGCCACTACACCTGCCTGGCCCAATTCATGGACCTTGGACCAATAGCTGACGTGACAATGGACATAAACGGGGGCAGTGCATACTTCGAGGCAACCCTGGACAAAACCACCTGTCGCTTCCATGCCGATAAGCTCGAAGTTACCCATATTGGGTAGGTGATATCACAAATGGATAAAGCTTATATGTCTGATGCTGTGTGTGTGTGGGGGGGGGGGGGGTGGACGTGGGGAATATCCAGTTTATTCTTCCAGAAAAAACAAAAGTTACCAGTACTGACAACGATCATACATTTTAAATACCCTCAATATCGATAACCTTCAAAGCGATGCATTTAGAACTGCTGTCAAGTACAGTGCAATTTTCCACATAAGTACCTTAACTATCAAAGTCAGACTGCTGATTCCGTTAGCATGACTTCACAATGTTTTTGCCATTTCAAGACAGTGTAGAGAAGGAAAATTCAAAATAGTGTACTTTGCTGAGATCTACTGACAGGAAGATAAATTTTTTCCATTTACAGGTTTTTTATGAACTTCATTTTTACCTTCCTCTGATCATCTTCAGCTAAAAAAAATTAATCTCATTAGGTCCTGACATGTCATAGTATCGAGACTATCTAGACGAAAAAATTCGCGTTACTGACCAGAACTGTGCATTTTCTCCTAACAGTCGCATCTCTGTGGACGATATTGAATTCGTTTTTCCTTCCTCTGTCCACCTGCTAAAAAAAGATCTCCTTAGGTCCTGACACAGGAACGAGACTGTGTAGAGGGACTTCGCAGTACTGACCAGGACTGTTTATTTTCTCTTGGCAGCATCTCTGTGGACGATATTTAATTTGCTTTTCCTTCCTCTGTTCATCTCGTGCTACAAGATCCTTAGGGACATCGCATTACTGATCAGAACTGCAATTTTTTCTTGGCAGTCACATCTCCGTGGATATCACTGGACTGGGACTCCTCGATTGGATTTTCGAGATCGTGGTTAACCTTGTCGTTGCCATTGTCAAAGGCTTCATCGAAGACACAGTCTCAACCATCATCTACGACTTCACCAACCAGGTCCTCAGCAATATGGATCTGGGAATCCTTGGACCGATTGTTGGCTGTGTTAATGAGGGCCCCATGGTCAAGCAACCTAGAGCTGCCTAAGGAACTCAGCTGGCATAAATCTGGCTCTTGTTATCCAGTCAGGCTGATAATGTGGAAGTTTTAAAAAATGTTGTTACCTAAATCAGTTGTACGCGGACCAGGCTGTTGGTATCTTAGACGGGGGATATTACACTGAATTCTGGCTATTGTATATGTGTTATATTACCAAATTAGGCAGTTTTAATTTGTTGCAATCAAATTAGGCTCCGTTTGGAATATTACAATCAAATTATGTTATTTTATGACAATTTTATTCATATTTCTAATAAATAACAATAAAACCTGTTGTAACTAAGTTGAATTGAAATGAGGCTGTCATACCCATTTATAGTTGATTTAGTGAGGGTGGTATATGCAACTGAGGATGTTTTAATACATTATTATAATCAGGCTAATAAATGACGCTGGTATACTCATTATCAGTCTGATATCAGCAATTCAAGCGGTCCTGTGTGAAAAAATTGACCTTCATAGTTGCCTTCTAGAACTTTTTAATATATAAGCCGAATTCAGCATCAATGTCAACGTAAGAGATATAAAAGAATTTCAGCCCCAGCCTGTGTTTTCCTTCTAATCCACTTCATCGCTTTAGTTAGCCATTATCAAGATATCATCCCCCTTTTGGCTGCTCAGGAAAATAAATGAACGTATATCATCAAGATTCCGAGAGAGAGAGAGAGAGAGAGAGAGAGAGAGAGAGAGAGAGAGAGAGAGAGAGAGAGAGAGAGAGAGAGAGAGAGAGAGAGAGAGAGAGAATTAGTTTTCCTGATACCACTGAATACAAATATAACATTCAAAAAATCCCTGAAATCTTGAGAGCTAATCACCTGTGCATGTTATGCCTCTGACCCTAAACCCCTTCACTACGAGCTGTCCCTATTTTCACTAAGACCTCTAACAACAGCCATCCATCCGTCCCTTCAACCATCCATCCATCACCCAAACCAGTACTGCACTGCCCCATTACAGCATAGAGGCTAGGGTCACTGCTTTCCATCCCTGTACTATTTTAATACTTTGTCTTATCCAGGAAAGTATACGTTGGGTTAATCTGTTTTATTAGTATCAGGTCAGGTTAGTTTGTTAATTAGATAGGCTAATCGGTTAGCTTTGGGACCCAGGTTCAAATCCCGGCTGGGGCATGGAACAGTTTAAGGATTTGAATTTCATTAAAATCAAGCTTTACTGATCTACCAGAAGACCCGCCGACATGTCGTAAAAATACCCCCGCTAATACCAATACACCAGTCCTGTATGAGACAGCCCTAGCATGTATTCAATATGGACGGTGGGTGTTAAGCGCCGAAGTGGTGACATGTAGAGGTGTATCATATGTAGGAGGACTGCTGGGCCTTGATAGCAGGCTGTGAAGCCTATGCCCAGAGTCGGACACATAAAAAAAAAGAAAAAAAGAAAGGTTAGGGGGAAAAAATCATCCCAGGAAAATCAAACTTATCGCGTAGTGCAAGAATGGTAAAAAAAACGGAAATCTGCGCCCGGGGCTCGGGTACAGTGCGGTCTACAAGCAGCAGTGACCTGTTCCCATCCCTTAGCGTTATTAAGTGAGCAATAAACTTTTTTTTTTTTTTTAATACTTGCCCCGGAATTACACATAATTACATCCAGTTGGAGCGCCTTATCTCATCAGTCCACTAGACACCAAAAAACTGTACGAGGACGACGGTGTTAATGCTATGATGTGAACACTTTCGATCTAATGACGTAGATTTCATTTTAGTCAGGCCCCCACTATATGATACTACTCACTTAAGTAGATATGTCTTTGAGCGAAGTAGCTAAAGAATGCTTTATACATCTAATCTCTCGTTTGAAAAGCGCTAAAAAAAAAAAAAAAAAAATCTGAGATAGCAAGAACAAACCACAAAAAGATGTTACCGAACAGACCCCGAAATGGAATCGTGTGGAGACGATGGAGAACGAACAACTGACTAGGAAAGTCTATGTGAGACAGGTGGAAGGGGATGGGGAGACTGAAAATGATATGGAGAAGTGTGTGGATGAGGAGTCGAGCCAGCCTTATGGCGGAGGACAGGGTGACATTGAGGCGATGTGTTAATGGACAACCTCTCCGGTATTAAATCTGATAAATAGTAATCCTCCTCCGTGATGGTGAACGAAAAATGCGCTGGGAATTGACCATGTGTGGTTCCAGATACATGCCGTAATATCGGTGACGCAATACAGCACACGAAGGCTCCCACTAATATCAGTTGCTAACAAAGGACCAGCACATACCACCACACATACACATGTTTGTGATATTAGAATAAAACTAATGAGTGCATGGAAGAGAGATTTCACCACGTACTCTGTTGGCAGTCTGCCTTACTTCTGTTCTTGTTGGATCTTACCTATTTCATTTATTAAGGAATACTGTGTTAGCCTTTTCCTGCTTCCCTATAACTTCATTCATAACAGGAAAACTGGATAATGATGACAGAGGAAAACTGGATGATGATTTAATAAAACTGATCATGATGAAGATAGACGAAAACTGATGACTGTTAATGCCTCCTCTACGTTTGTGTTTTCCACTGCCATTGCTTAATCCAAAGAACATCAGTTATAAAGTAAGGAAACTAAGTTAAGATGACAATGATGATAGCCTCACTTTTGTCATTTTCCTTTTTCCTAATTCATCACATTTACAGTATTGGTAAACGGCTTTATGATAATTATTTTCTCTTTACGTGTGCTTTCTTTTCCTATTTCTGTAGTCCTAGCTCCTTCATTTACTTGGGAAATGATGATGATGGATTACTGATTGATGATGAATGATTACTGACGAATGATTAATTATGATTGACAATGATTATTATTATTACTATTATTATTTTCATAGCAGACAATGATGATAATGATGTAAATGTAAATAATAAAAGTGATGATATGTGTATGTTTACATTTTGAGCAAGCGTCTTCAAGTGTGTGAATGTGTGGGTGTACGAGATAAAGCACCGCACCACCTGAGAACAAGCACAGGTGACTAATGAGTGTTACTAGGATAGGTTCGTTTAATTCAGGCCACGTTTGTCAAATTTTACTGCTCAGTTTGGTTAGCTGAAATGCTTTGTTAATTCTGGAAGGGCTACCTCACAACACTCGTCATTACTGATTCATAAACCATATTTACACATAAATCATCGTACAAACATTACTAGACCCTCTTCAAGAACATCACACTTCTAGACCTTACTACACCCGCCACTTCAAGCACAGGGCTGTATAACAATACCTCAATCAGAACACTATAACGCAAGCAACCCCTCCCAGCACTCACCCATCAGAGATATCCTTGAATAGAGATGATCCAGTTCACCTGTCAAAGCTTAAGTCAAGATATCACCTAGCCATCCTCAGATACAAGCTTAGATTTGGGTTTGGTGGAATCACAGATGACACGTGCCCCTCTTGTAGAATAGGCACACACAACATAACGCACATAATGGAGTATTGTATAACACACGCCATACTAAGATACACACGTAACAAGAACGGTGTGGGGAACCTATGGGTAAGCAACAGCAACAATACAAGAGAATATTAAGAGTAATATGCCAAATAAATAACTTAATATGTCAAATAAATCACTCTGGAAGAATTGCTACAAACACTCCTATGTCAGGGGGAATACAGTCCTCATATCTCACACTTGAAAACTGAGTGGTGGTGGTAAGGGCATACAATCACTGTATTAAAGAGAGAGAGAGAGAGAGAGAGAGAGAGAGAGAGAGAGAGAGAGAGAAGAGGGGGGTTCTATCACTGTATTAAAGAAAGGGGGGAGGGGGGAATCGTCAACGAGAGTAACACTAAATTTTTTTAGGCAGTGTCGGAAAAAAAAATTGTCAAGCAATAGCAAGAACAAAACACAAAATCATTATAATTAAGGCTCAGACATTATTTAAAGGTAAATGACTGGAAGAAATAGCTGGAAGAAAAAGGAAAAAAGATAAACGTCAACGTGCTGAACGATTTAACAGTATCAAAACGTAAATCCCTATTGTGTCCATGCACCTGGCCGATCTAATTATTAAGCATTTTTATATACTCAAACTTCTGTCTCACTCTCAGTTGAATATAATCACTTGGCAGTTGCTGGAATAGAACAGCCTACAATACTATGGTTCTTTCAGCTCAACTTGGCCCAGATTTTCGTCCTACTGTAGCTAATTTTAAGTACCTCAAGTGGCAAAGACAACAGCTACTACAACTAAACACGATTTCCTCTGCATAGCATTTATTCGCGTCTAGCAACATTTTAATGTGTTAATATATTGTTATGACTCGACAGTCAGGATGGAGATGGCGGGTTTAGGTCAATCGTATCGTATTATAGGCTCCAACATGCTTGCTTGCGTCAGCCTTGGCCTCATGGCGGCTCTCCACGCTCCTCGATCTGTCAGCCTCCCTATTCAATCCCTTATCCCTGACGTCACACTCTATGATCTAGTCCCAGATCTTCTTCGGTCAAGTTAAAGCAGTACAGTTGTCTCCATGACAAAGCCAATAGTGGTACCACCAATCATGTCATGGCCTGGACAATCATGATATTTGATTCCATCTCTTCCCAAATGATCTTATGGAACGGTGAATGAATTACTGAACACCTTGTGGTGGTGGCAGTAGCATCTAGTTTTAGTTGTAGCCCCAGGTTCATCCAAATTGTGAACCCAGTGGAATGCATGCACAAGCTGTTCCCCTGCAGTCCACCTTCTTTCTACTGAGGAGACAGGGATTAGGGAGGGAACTGAGGGACATCTGTGTAATCAGGCAATCAATTTACGTATATATCAATGCCACGACGTGAAGGCGTCCCTCTACTGCACACAGGACCTGTATCAAACTCTACAATGAAAATGAAATGAGTTACCCATGAAATTATGCATACTTTCTCATTCGTCTCAGCAGAAAATGAAATTGTGTAGTGCAAACTACAATACACCTGGTAAAATTAACATTATATCATAATTTCTGTTCATCAATGTGGGGAACAAGTATTGATACTTTACTGCGTCCTTTGTAATTATTTCACACCACAAATGCCAACATAAGTCCTGATTCACTCTATAGTCTGCTTCGTTTAAAAAGACTCCAACATGCTTGTCACCTTTATGGCGGCTCTCTACGCTGCTCGATCTCCGTTAGTGATAATTATCTACCCCATAAATGTCAATATATATGACCTGATTTAATACACCTATCCATGCTTGGCCTTCAGTCACAACATTCCCCAGAGTGTTTGAATTTGTAGTGAATGGAAAATACTATCATACCTGTTAGGCTGTCAGAATTCCAGGGGCCTGAATGGTGAATGAATGTGTGTGTGTGGCCCATTTCACGGGGCACGCTGTTAATTATTTCTCTTCTACTGTGTTTTCTCTTTCCTTGCTTTCCGGACCTTGTCTCACCCCATCCTTAGACAGGAAAATGTGTAATATTAAGACAGGCTAAAAATGAATAAATAAATACATAAACTACACAGTACTCTGATATGGTAAAAATAACGACTTCCCAACACACCGTGTCTCTGATCTGCACTCTGAAATTCCATCTCCTTCCTCGATCTTCCACTGAATTCTAAAATTCGCCATAATATTTTTTTTTTTTAAACATTTACTTCTTACATGCCATCACTTTCAACTTCTTTCTTTTAACACAAACCTTTTCAAACTTATCCGTTGCTTACTACAAATCTCTCCTCAAACTGTATCAGCATACAAACAAGTTATTACATTCCATACACTTCCTTGTAACTCTAGGTTAGCCCCATCCCAACCGCCCTGTTTCAACTCTGCGACTGCACAAACCACATACAAACTATTCAGGTTAACGTCCACATCTAATTATTTTAAATCGTATTATCTAACCTTTTCCTGGCCATACTCCACATTTCCCCAAAAATCCTTGATGATCCCCTCACCCCACAACTCCGAAAGGCGGGATCCCCGCCCCCTCAGAGAGTTACTTTAACTGTAGATTCTACTTTAGTGGTAGGTGGTGATGACCATCATCCACTCACTTGATGTAGTGCTGCCTACTTCTTCCTTAGCCTTTATCATTCTTTCTCTGTGCCTGCCCTCCTTTGCTTTTCTTTCCTTTTCAGGTGGGTTTACATTGAGTGACAAGCCAAATGGTTTCCTGCAAGCAAAGAAACCATTTGCAACGCTGGGTGGTAACCATAACCAAACCATACGTGCTCCCTACGTGTCAACAAGTGGGTTGGTGGAGGGTTATGGCCACCCCTTATGGGACTGTGGCGTCAGGCAAGAGACAGATAGATTCTAGTTTTTCACCTACATTTAGCGGCACCCATTAATAGCCCGGCAGCCAGAGGCTGAACCTTGCAAAAATACCCCCAAACCAGGTTATTGTTAATTGTAGTAGAGCAAAGGGCATAGAATTTGAATCCGTATGGTCCCAAGCTGGCATCCTTGAGCATTTTGAGCTAGTCAAGAAAAGTATATGGTAGGATACTTATTAACAGAGTTAGGGAATTAACAGGAATTAGTTGGAGAAGAACAAGGAGGTTTTAGGAAGGGAAGAGGTTGTGTAGACCAGATATTCATTCTTA